>JAVTVY010019081.1:0-73733 GCA_036873755.1 Hanleya hanleyi
GACATTTTATTGTAAAATCACAGCCGTTTATAATTGTAAAAGAAAACACACACACAGATTTTCGCAGCGTCAGTGTAGCAGACGACACATGTTTTCGCTACGGTCCGCGCTTTTACATTATAAATAGCGCGCAGTATTTTTTTCAATTATTCACAATTAGCCTGAGTGCCCAGTCATGCAGGCACCCCTGGTTGAAATCATGGATATTGACAAATCAGACTTCACCACAAATGATGATGATAATGAAGTATCACTCCTCGGCAATATCATTAATTTGGTACATGACGAACCCTGGTTTGATGATATAATGAAAGACTTATTTCCACCACCTCAACCCCGGAACTACCCTGCACCAACTACAGTCCATTGTATACCCCTCCCAGAAACATCGCAGCTGAGTAACTTCTTTGCAGCCACACCGGATGAATACCAACGTTTTGACGATATAGACTGCATGTTACAAAGTATGTTGACACCCCAAGCTAAAGAAAAAGAAGAAATGGCACAAGAAGAAGAAAGCGGGAGCCAGACAACAGACACCTCAGACGAAGATGAGCAGGCGGAGAACAGGGAAGACTTAAACACGACAGTATCCCAAAAGAGGACAGACTCAAGAAAAAATAGGAAAAATAGGAAAGATTCAAGAACAAAGAGGGCAGACTACAGAACAAACAGGAAAGACGTGAGAACCATTAGAAATCGGCAAGATGTGAGAAAAATCCAGAAGGACGTCAGAACAAAGAGAATAAGAGACAGAAAAATAAGTCAAAAAGAAATCCAATACGAGATGCATTATGTTTGGGCAATAACAACAACAACATTGGGATGCAACACAGAACGTCAAGGCGCCTTATATTTTACACTGCGTGGAATGCAGTAACCAATTTGCGAAATATGCTATTTCTCCCTGCGGACACCAAGCCTTATGTGAAACTTGTATTCATCACCATGCCAAAATACCGACATGTGCAGAGGCCAATAAACCCCTAGTGTGTGAATTACTTCCCTTGACATGTCCCGTCTGTGCTGATAGAAGACAACAGGCCCTCTCAACGATGTAATGGCTTATTACATATCCAAAAGGTTATTTTTATAACCACCCATCTTTTCCGAAAGGGAACTTCTAACAACGCACAAAAAAAATTAACACTAGATCACACACACACATATCCCTGTGCTCGTTCAAATAAATTGTCAGTCCCGTTATCATTCGGGCTGTTATAACTTTTATCAAAATAAATTTCAGCCCATTATTATTCGGGTTGTAATGTTTCTATTAAAATAAAAAATAAATTTTAGTCCGTTATCATTCGGACTGTGTAATATTAATTAATTACTGGGAGAGAGAAAAAATAAACCCCTGTGTTTATAAGAGAGAGATTAGTCCTCACAAGGACTGTTATTTGGGGCAGGGATTGTTTTTTGATGATGCAGTTTGCTAATAAAAAAAAGGTAATGTGGGGCATCTGTGCTTTTGAAATTTGTGTGCAAGTTAGAAGCTTTCTCTTTCGAAGCATTGGTTCGTCCTGATAAGGACGGTTAGGTTCAATTTGATATGGTGTTTTCTTCACCAGGGGAGTTTTCCTGTCTACTCCCCCGTAGTCATATCGCTCACCGAGAAGTACCGGTAGGGCGTCAGAGTATAAAGATGTTCAACTTCATCATCCTCGGGTGTTGTTGTTGGTTGAGGGTTTCAAAAATCCACGGCGGGTCTTGCAGGGGAAAGGGTGCCGGTGATGATGATGGCTGGGGCGCCAGCAGCGGAGGAGGGGTGGGGTCCATCGCTTCTCCCATGGTTCGCTGTAATAAGTCGAACCACCCCTCCTCGTTGATGGTGGTTCTTGCTGCATTTAAAAGTTCTCGAACATTCTCGGCGGTGCTGACGTGTCTTCCTGCCACACCGTTTTTCAGCATCGTCTGCCAGCCCATGAATTCGCGCATCCAGAACCTCTTTATCTCTTGCATCATTGATCTTTTTTTCCTTCTCGATAGCTTCACTGCTGGTACTCCTCTCTTTTCCTCCGTGGTCGACATCTTTGCTTGCTTCATTGTTCTTCTTGGTCATTGAAAAAGTTTTGGAATAATCCGATTCAAGCGGGCGCACTATATATAGACAAAGCGCCGACCTCGGCGAAATCGCGTAGGCTGTGTATTTTTCTGGCGTACGTTGAAAAATCTGTGTGTGTTTCTTTCTCAATTATAAACGGCTGTGATTTTACAATAAAATGTCAGTCCCGTATAAATTTTATTTCCAATTGAACTCAGATAATTCATGGTCTAGTATTTAAAATTTTAGCCGCCTAGCGCTCGACTACGCCGTTATTTTAATGAATTTAGCGAGTTTTACACGCCTAATGTTAAAGTACGATAGTACGAAAAATCCGGTACATTGAAAATAAATTGATTTTCCTGGTTAAAAATACATGAAGACTACGGCTTACAGCCTTATAATAGCTCGGTGAAAATTCCAGCGGGTTTATCGAAAGAGAACTCTAGAAAATTATTAAAACATAGCCTTCGTTTCACTGCAAGAAAAACAATGTGCGCAGTTCCTTAGTGCAAAAAAATGGGACGCAACTCTGTTTTCACATTGTTTTCACAGAAAGCAGATTTGTTTCAATTAATGCTATTTCGTAATTTATTAAATGTGTTTGTCGTATGAATTACATTGTTTTATTGAGGTAGCATTATGAAAAGGATGTGGGCTACCTATTTGATTAATTGTTTTATTGAATTAACGTTTCCTTAAATTTATAAGCTGTGTCAAAAGGGGCCCTGAGTTCGCTGGAGAATCGGGAACCCTCTCGCCAGCAGTAAGCGCACTATGGGCACACAGTTTAGCATTTAAAAAGTACCTTCACGTACGTATAGATCTATTACATTATATAGTATGGCTTTCCAAGTATCGGGTTTTGCTATCTCAGAGCACTATTGATTGTTCTGGTAATTATGACGACTTGATATTATATCACAGCAATGATATTATTTTATTTTTATCATGTTATTACTCAAGAATATCAATTTATGCACTCTTGGTCCGTCTACAAAAAATTGCATTGTCAATTTAATTATTTTCTCAGGGTATGAATTTCTTTATTTACAATTTTTACAATGAAATTAGCAAGAATCGGTATATATAAATTTTTGTCTGGCCGGTATTTTATCATTCACCATTATGGCAGCACCCGGAAAGGAGCTCGCTTTCTTCCAACTGACGTCTGATGTGATTCTCATCGTTTATGATCATGAATTGCAGCTCATCAAAGAACACCCTAGAGAAGTGAAGTTATGTTTAAGTTTAGCAGGGTGGGCTCTATTGACACGGTTGTTACAGGGAAAAGAGCCCGAAGTGGATTTTATGCATGTCGGAGTCGGTGTATACCTGCGGAGTGGTAGAGATGATTCTTTTTTTCCGCGGCTAGAACAGTGTGGGGGTGCCGCTATTCTACTTTGGCCGGCATTATGGCAGGCGCTGAAAGCTATTATTACCGACGTTCACGACGTACTCTATCCTGAGGCCAATTCTCTAGTTACGCGTACTCTTACACCGGACTGTACCTTATTGTTATATCCCCAACGCGTGGAGCTCATTGATGATGATAGCCGATGTTGGTGTACGTCTGAACCGGCGCGTGTCTCTTTATCCCCGGAAGGCTGGATTACCTTGAAACGTGTGTTATGCGATGATCTCGACGGGGATAGCATTCACCTGTGTGGCGATGTGTACATTTTCCGCGGACCTTATTTTGCGCGACTTCTGTGTCTCAAGCGAGGGGGATTTACTCTGGACCCCGATCTATGGACGGCTTTGCAACAAGTAGTTCCCGTGGTCGATGAAGTACTTTCTCCACAGGAGCCGCCTCTCACAGAATAGTACCTGACACTATAAATACGAGGGATGAGACAGAGTGTGTATCATTCACCGTTCGACATTTAGAGCAAGCATGTCACTACGAGCCATCCTGCCTCTTACACCCTACCAGGTGGGGTTATACGTCTATGAAGATAAAGTCACCCTGGTGGAAGACGGTGGAGCTATTTGCTGGGCGCCCGCTGAGACTCTATCGAATACGGTGACGCTACAGCGTGATGGCTGGACTAAATTTAAACGGGTGTTGAGCGGAGAGTTAGACGGACACCTCATCCACATGGACAATGCCATCTACGTATACCGTACCGCCCTCTTCCCACGTGTGGGCCGCTACCAAGATCCTGCGCGAAGTTTCATCCTAACTCCCTCTCTGTGGTCAGCCTTGGAGAAAATAGTGCTTATTGTGGACCAGTTGTTTACACCGGACGACCGATCACCCGACCAGTTGGCGTGGGCTCGTGCTATAGAAGACGCGCTGGCTGAACCCCATGAAAAAAAACATGAATCCGATGATACAGCGGGGAAAGACGAAAGTACTATATCTATAGAATGCACAGAGGCTAGAGTGTCAGTGTCACCAGATGAAGCGAGCACACACATGACGGGGACGACCCAGAGGCGGCCCGATGAAGGGTAATAAGAAGACCGTAATGAAGCGGTCCCCAAAGGGAAAAAAGGAGAAAAAGGCGTCTACAGTGATTAACAAGGTGTTAACCGATTTGTATTACAGCCCTACCAGTCCAGCTGCGTATAGCGCTGTGGGAGCGCTGGCTCGAGCGGCCCATTCTCAAGGCATCAGTCGAACTGAAGTTCGAGACTGGTTAAAAACCCAAGACACTTATAGTTTACATCGAGCCGCTCGACGTCATTTTCGCCGTAACCGCGTGATCGTAGGGGGTATAGACGCGCAATGGCAGGTGGATTTAGTGGACATGAGTCGATTTGCACCTCACAATGATGGACATCGGTACATATTGACCTGTATCGATATTTTATCCAAGTATGCCTGGGTACTACCCATTCGTACCAAAACAGGAGAGAATCTAATAGGAGCGTTCCAGCAGATTTTCAAGACGGGGCGCAAACCTCTTTATTTACAAACGGATGAAGGCACAGAATGTCTCAACCGACCCGTTCAAGCCTTTCTTAAGAAACAGAAGGTATTTTTCTTTCATACGTAAAACGAGACGAAAGCTTCGGTGGTGGAACGCTTCAATCGCACCTTCAAAGGACGAATGTACAAGTATTTTACCGCCCAAAACACCCGACGGTACATCGATGTATTACCTCAACTGGTCCAAGGCTACAATCGCGCCTATCATCGCAGTATCCAGCGAGCTCCCCGTGATGTGACAGAACGCAACGAACATCAAGTGCGTGCTACGCTGTACTCATCATCTAGTCCATCACAACCACTGACGGCACCCCGTTACAAACGTGGAGATGTAGTGCGGATCAGTAAAGTGAAAGGCCAATTTGAGAAAAGTTACTTGCCCAACTGGAGTGACGAGCACTTTGTCATCGTTCGCCATAAACCTCGACAGCCACACGTCTATCAACTGAAAGATCTACAAGGAGAGAGACTGCAAGGCACGTTTTACGAAGCAGAATTACAACCCATAGTGAAAACACCGAAAGACTACTACACGGTGGAAAAGATTTTGAAAACGGAACGTCGACGTGGCATTCCCTATCATTTCGTCAAATGGCAAGGGTGGCCTCGTTCGTTTAATTCCTGGGTGTCCGGCCGTGACATGAAACGTCTATAAATTCTAACCCCTATCACCATCCGCCTTCAGTGTAGGATTGTACCATGGATAGTACACATCTACCGTTACTGTTACGAACTCGAAAAGCACAAGTGGGTACTGTTTTGTGTCTAGTAGTGCTTCTGGGTACGTTATTTACAGGCGTGTTCTACGATTTGTCGTACGTGATATCCTGTTTCAACAACCTGCGTTCCACATCATCCACCACTTCGACCACCACTTCGACCACTACGACGACGACGCTGCCTACACCAGCCAAGACGTCAAGGGTCCGCCACGTATCAACCCAGACGTCTACTACTCACACACCGTCTACTCCAGCCATCATCACGTTACCCTTTACCCGCTACATCCAGCCACCTACCACAACGACGCCCCGTACTACGACGACTCCACGTCATCTTCCGTCATCCCTGAGAAGCGGCGACGATCCTTCCACCCCATCACCACCATCTAGTACACCTACCACGCCGCTAAAAATATTTACAGTGGACTCCCGTGAATCACGTTTACCACGACAACGGTACCCAGTACGGTACCCATTCGACTACGATCCCCGGTGGGATCCACGACAACGGTGGTGGGCTTCTAACCGTCGAGCGCAAATCACCAAATAAAAAAACTATGGATCCTCGATGGCAGCATCCTTTCACGTGTCTCATCGCTGGACCGACAGGGTCGGGAAAAACACACTTCGTTCAACGTCTGATCCAACACGGGTCAGCCCTCATTTCACCGCCTCTAGCTCGCATCCTGTGGTGTTATGGCGCTTGGCAACCCGCGTACGAGGAACTGGCCCGTGTCCCGGGACTCACCTTAGTGGAAGGCTTACCTCCTGAGGATACACCCCAAGACACGTTGGTGGTGGTGGACGATCTCATGACGGAAACGGACAGTCGAATCACCCGTCTCTTTACCAAAGGCAGCCATCATCGTCGGTTGAGCATCATCTACATCGTACAGAATCTCTTCAGTAAGAACAAAGAGCACAGGAACATTAGTTTGAATGCTCAGTATGTGGTGTTATTCAAAAACCCCAGAGACGCTTCACAAATTACCCACCTGGCCCAACAGATGTACCCTAAAAACACGGCCTTTGTACGAGAAGCCTTTGAAGATGCTACCCAACCTGCTCACGGGTATCTACTCATCGACTTGAAACAAGACACGCCCTCCACCCTTCGATTGCGTACCCTCATTTTTCCCGGCGAGGTGCAGACGATGTACACACCCAAATAAAAAAGAATAAAAGATAAAAGAATAAAAGAAGAAGACAACGCACTCTAGCCGTCATTCATCATCATGTCTGCACGCCTACGCAAGCACGCGCCGGCTCTGCGCGTATTACGCAGCGCGCCACCGGAGGTGGGCCGGGCCCTGGTGCGCGGAGCGGATCCCGACTTGGTACGGTGTTTGTGTGAAGTGGCCCATAATGTGTTAAACGGCAATGTTCCACTCAGTCCTCTGCAGAAAGGGAAATTGCAACGGCACAAGGCGGGTCTCCGAACGTTGGTCAAGAAAACGGGCAGTGTCAAGAAAAAGAAACAGGTGTTACAGCGAGGTGGATTTCTCGGCGCACTCCTCGCCCCCTTAGCCGCTACTGTACTGGGCCCGTTACTAGGCTCCATCTTGGGACGCTAACATGGAACATACGAAAAAGATGATGCTGGTCGAACCTCGACTGTTACAGAGTTTGCAATCCCCCTATCCCGTGCCTGCCACAGTGCAACAACTGCAGTCTCTGGATGAAGAGATGAATAGTATACTGCAACGTCGACTCCCCGATCACGAGAAAATTCAACTCTACCATCAAAAGCTGAACCAGTACCAGACGTTTATGGATCAATATAGAGGGAGTAGTAGTACCCCACCACCACTACCCACCACCACAACGCCCACAACACTCCCATCCCCACCACCACCACCGTCATCCTCTGCCTCACCTGAGCTGGAACAGGAAGTGTTGGCCAGTGTGCCTAAAGCCTTCAAGACCAAGGCGCGTTTATTGTTGGACCGGGTGAAACAGAATGCCGATATGGGTTGGAATGCTGAAGGAAAACTGTTGATTCGAAACCAAGTGGTGCCGGGGTCTCATATGACCGATTTGATCAACGATATGGTCCGTTCTCGCAAACACTCTAATCCACCGGGCTGGGAAGCCTTTGCTCAGGGGTTAAAAGACACACACACCCCTCAAGAATTGGTAGGAAATCGTGAACGCTGGAAGTGGATGCAAGCACCCTCTCGACGTTTCCCCCATACCTGGGAACGTGAATGGCAACCGCACACGCCACCCAAAACACCCTCACGGCGGGCACCTACTTCGTCACCCCTTTTACCACGCCACCCCCTGCAAACCCCCAGATCTAAGTCACCGCGACGGTCACGACGCCGAGGTCAGCCGCCCAAGGCCTGGGAACCCTACTAAGGGCACCCTATAAAAACCCGGTGCAGAAGCCAGAACAGCTCAGTCGTCATGTTTTACCTGACGTTGCCCAGTAATAGTTCACTCGACGTGTTTCCTGACAACACCTTGACCAAGTATGTCACTCAATTACCCCAACCGTTACATTTAGCTGGACGATGGGAATGTGGACTGGTGGATATTCAATACCCTTACTCATGGTACAACGTAAAAGACCAAGAAGTATGGTACGAAGTGACCTACGAAGATAAAATCTACAGACTGATTCTCCCCGAAGGCCAATACGATACGCCCCAGCAGTTCAAAGACGGTCTGATGGCCTTGTTGGAGTACAAGGCTCTAAAGGAGAGCACGGGTAGTGCAACACGCCTGATAGCCTTTCGCTTCAAGAAAAGGGTGTTCTTCGATGTCAACGTACACAACGACAAGAGCTCTATCATGCTGAGCCCTAACGTGGCTGTGAAACTCAGTCCTACACTACAGCAAATGTTAAGGCTGCCTGAGCGCGTCTACACGGGTCCCACCATTGACAACGGTACTCATTTGATGGATATGAAAGTAGGTATGTACGGACTGTACGTCTACTCGGACGCCGTGGACAGCCATATTGTGGGTGATGTGAACACACCTCTGTTACGGGTGGTGCCCATTAGCAAGACGTATGGCGATCAAGTCAACCAGAGTTTCAACCATATAATGTACCTGCCCGTACGACATACCGATATCAACACGATCACGGTGGATATAAGAGATGACACGAGACGTCCGGTGGCATTCGAACGAGGAAAAGTGGTGCTGACACTTCATTTCCGACAAGTCCGCTCTCCTCACTTCGTATAATGTACGTGCCTTACCAGTGCCATACGCCCAGCTATGTCGACTACTACAAGAAACAAACGGGAGGAGGCTTGCCCATGTTTAGCGGTGCACGCATGCAACGAGGTCACGGATTGGGGAACATACTGGGCAGCATTGTGAAAACGTTTTTACCCTTGGTGACACGGGGTGTCAAAGCGGTGGGAAAACAAGCGGTACGCAGTGGATTGCGTGTGGCCGGTGATGTGATGGGAGGCACAGCACCCCGACAAGCCTTCAAACGACGGGCTAAAGAAGCGGGCGGCGTCTTGATCGCCAAAGCCCTTAAAAGACAAACTCCGACACAGCGAAGAGTCATTCGACGTCCAACACACCGACGACGCACACCCCAGAGGAGGACTCAGACCAGGACGAAAAAGAAGAGGAATAGGAGAGACATCTTCGCATAATGGCATTCATTCACTCCGAGTCGTGTCCGTCTACCAACAGTGAATTGGATTTGTGGACTATTCCACCCACCCAAACCAGTGTAGCCGAAGGACGTTGGGTAGAACATCGACCCCTGGCTAGCCTGACGGGGGTGGGTCCCGTGAAATTTACCATTGAAAACAGAGATACGGCCTACCTGGATTTAGCCCACACCTACTTGTACGTGAAAGCCAAAATAATGGACAACGACGGGACGCCCATAGCGGCCGATGCGGTAGTAGGCCCGGTGAATCTTTGGCTGCACTCCTTGTTCCAACAGGTGGATATAGGTCTGAACGATAAACTCATCAGTACGTCCACCAATACGTACCCGTACCGAGCCTACATGGAGACGCTGTTGTCGTACGGTGAAGATGCCAAAAAATCACACTTACAAGCTGAGCTGTACTTCAGGGATATACCCGGACACATGAACACCTTGCTCGGTGCCAATAGTGGGTTCACCGACCGCAAAAGAATGGCAGCCCAAAGCAAGTCCATCGATATGATGGGACGACTGCACGCCGATCTGTTCATGCAAGACCGCTACATGATGAACGGTGTATCCATCAAGATCAAGTTGATCCGTTCCTTACCCGCGTTCGCCTTAATGGCCGGTGGGGAGGGGGGTATCGATTACAACATCGTCATTGAAGATGCAGCCCTGTTTGTCCGTACGGTAGATTTACAACAGGGTGTGTTGCTGAGTCACATGGAAGCCTTATCGAAAAAACCAGCCATGTACCCCATCCGACGCGTACAGACCAAGGTGTTCTCTGTGCCAACAGGTACGATGATGGCCAATCGTGAAAATTTATTTCTAGGGGATCTGCCTAAACGTCTTACCCTGGCGTGTGTGACCAACACCGCGTTCAATGGAAATTGGGCTGAGAATCCGTTCAATTTTCAACATTTCAACATCAACTTTGTGGCACTGCACGTGGCCGGCCATCAAATTCCAGCCCGGCCATTACAACCGGACTTTGCTAAGGACAACTATGTGCGGACCTACCTGAACCTGTTTACAGCCACAGGACAAAACAACCAGGACGAAGGCAATACCATCAGTCGACAAAACTTTAGCCATGGGTACACATTGTTCGCCTTTGACCTCACCCCCACCTTGGAACACGATCATCAACTGGCTTTGCTCAAGAAAGGAAACCTACGGTTGGAACTGCGTTTCGCCACCGCTCTAGCCCACACCATTAACGTGATTTGCTACGCCGAGTTTGATAACGTCATCAGCGTGGATCAGCAAAGAAACGTGCTGTGTGACTACGCCAGCTAAGAGTGATCATGGATACAGAGCAGCTGATGAGCATACTCCAGCGAGATCCGAAGATCCCCTTTCGAGGTGTGTTTCCACGCAATGTGTTTCCCACCCACTCCACCACCCCAGCAGCCTACATCCTGAATACAGACACGAGGAATCGACCCGGTGAACATTGGATAGCTGTGTACGTGGACACCCTAGGCCAAGGCGAATACTTTGATTCCTACGGACTTGCACCCCTACATGACGATTTGGTGAAATTCATGGACGTCTCTACTACAATGTGGCGTTGGAATACGCAAAGATTACAAGGACCCTTGAGTAGTGTGTGCGGCCAGTACTGTGTGTTTTATCTCACTCACCGGAGTAGAGGACATTCTATGCCCACCATTGTACATATGTTTGATGATTATTGTCAAGCCGAAGACCGTGATGTCCTTGTCTATGACTGGACGGCCTCTCGTTTTAATGTGCATGCTCCATTTCTCTGGTTAACTTAAAAATGTACTGCGCGCGCAGGCCACTTGTTTATTATTATCACGTTATATTGTTATGACGTTGTTGTTCTGACGTTCATTGATGTTGTTGAATAAATTGATGAAAAAACACAAAAAATGTTTTGACTTTTTTTTTATTTAAGTCAACAAGAAAGGATTAGACTATATACAAATAGAATACAGGGTACAAATAGTAGGGTTAAGGTACAAAAAAAGTTCTGTCAGGAGTAGGATTCGAACCTACGCCAGCTCTTCGCCGACCAGCATTTACACACCGGCGCCTTAGACCACTCGGCCATCCTGACTTTTACATTTGTGTATCAACAGTTATAGTTCGACATTGTTTTTACAAGTTCAAGTAAGTGGTGCTCACACCGTCGGCCAACACTTTTCGTTTCGGGTAAAAGAAAGTAAAGGCGTCTCGTTGCTGAATGTACGTGCGCATCTGGTGATCCACCACTCGAAATCCTCGGTTAGTACCACTCGCACTGCCCTGGCTTTGCAGCACGTTCAAGTACAAGGCTTTGTCGATGTTGGGATCGCGCCGGCTCACTCCTTTGCAGCTAAACTTATTTTCGTCTCCTCCTCCGTAACAGTAATACGTCTTGGAGGAGAGACCAATCATAGCATCCCCACTCCACTCCAGCTTGAACAGGCCCGGCGTACGCTTATCGTACTGGTAATGATGGTCACGTCGAGGTAGCCACTGGTCCTGTTCCGCTTCATACTGGGCCCGTAACTCCGGTTTCACCAGGGACTCCCAATCCGCATTAGAGACGGCCATGTAGGCCGAGTCGGTATCCATCTCCATGAGTTGCCAGTCTGAGGGATTAAAATACACACCCATAAAATCATAGAGAAACTGCAGCATCCTCAGCTTGGCCACCTGATATACCATACATCCAATCTGCAGGGGTAAGTTGTACCGGATAGTCTTCTTGGCTGAAGTGACTTCATAGGTGTCGTCATCGATGACCTCCACGGACCGAAACAGAGGAGAATTGACTTTTTTGCGGGCTTGGGCAGTAGTACAAATGTTCACGTTGACGTGCTTATCCTGGTTCGTTACTGTTTTTCCATAATAACCATTGCCAGTCAACTTCCAACATTCACCGATGATGGCCTCACTCGGGTATTCATCACCTTGACGACGGGCCGCCGTGACGAGGTCGGCATTCTCCGCAAAACAAGCCTCGGGTACGTACTGTATCACTTGATATATTTGAGTAATTTCCAAACCGTGGTTCATGTACCACTGCAGTAAGGGCGTGCCCAGCAAGATTTTCTCGGCCCACATACTACCAATCAACATCCGTCGAGGTTGAGGCAAACACTCGTGTTGCTCCGCATAGGCCCCCATGGTGTCCCCAATATCATCCCGACCCACCAGCGTGTTCTTAAAGATGGGAGGGCACTGGGCGAAGAGAGGCTTGAGAGTGTCAGGAACATGTAAATCACATTCGACAAAGCCGTAGAGGTCCCCCGAACGAATGGCGTCCAACATCTGTGGCAGACTCAGCAGTCGCCGACGACTCAAGGGGTACTCGCGCTCTTTTAGGAAACGTCGTAAATGAGGCAGGGCCTGGCACATCGTGTGAAATTCACACTCCCACATTTCAATCAGATGGTATCCTCTCTCTTTCACATAATCTCCGTTCGCCACCACTTCTTCCCGTAATTCTTGCGGTGTTTTTCCACGTCGCTCATTGAAACGTCCAGCGCTGAAATGGCATTCGTGGCCGTGCCAATAGCAACCGTAAAATTGGAATACGGTGGGTGTGCTACCCACCAGGGCAAACCCATCGACGGGAAGTCGACGATCTCCTATGCGCTTCTCTGTGGCGTTGGTCTGGTGTCGTATATAAATCGCCCGTCGATAGGCTTCCCAATCCAACCACTGATCAGCCAGATGCTTGTAGGGTGTACGTTGCGGTGTAAAATGCCGACCTTCCGCCAACCAACGTGTATAATGGCCACTGGGCATAGGTTGGGCCAGCGACCACAGGTACAAGGCATTCGCATCGAAACCGATGATCTTAGCACAGGGTTTTCCACTGGGGAGAGTAGTGACGTCCTTCTCGTGATAACGGTGAAAAATAAGACTCGGGCCGCCCACAATGTTCTGCTTTAGACAATCATGCATGTCTGCATCTTTTTGCTGTATCAGCGAGAAGTACGTAGCACACTCTTGAAAAAGATGGCGAAGCGCCAGACCCGGTAAACTCAAGCACTCCTTGAAGATGTCGACGTGCATTTGGCGACGAAAGAGTTGCACCATTTTCTCGGCCGCTTCCAGGAAAGGAACCACATCTAGGTTATTATACCATATCAGGAAATCTCGCAAGGTCTGCATATGTTCATCGTTCCATACCTGCTGTAGTTCCCGGTACGTGTCTTCCGGACATTCCACTTGCTTCAAATCATCAAAGAAGGCGTGCCGGGGTGGCAACTGTGTTTCCTGCAAACGGTCGAGCGATGATATATACGTGTAAGGGAACCTCCCTTTGGTTTGTGCACAGTTATAGGCCTTGACCCACTGATCATAGCTACAATTAGGAGCTAAGTAGTTCCGTACATCCAGGAAATGCAGTGACGTGGTAGTGAGGGCCATATGATTATTGATCTTCTTGATGACGGACTTGATGGTATTCGCCTGGGCCAAGTAAGGGTAGAGAAATTCTTTCACCATGTTCAAATCATAACGTCCCGAATTGAAACCGAGCACCGGTAACTGACCTAGGTATTGTAGGAAGCGCACTTTCAATTTCTCCGCATACGGTTTCGGTAAAGGCACATCCTGCGACTGCAGGGGCTGCGACTGCAGGGGCTCCGACTCGGACTCGGACTCGGACTCTTCATCGTCACTAAACGCTACACCCGGTATAGGAATGCGGTCGTCCAGTTGGTCCAGTACGTCCTGAAACTTGGCCACCAATAGTTCTGTACTAGCCGCACTGACTTGCTCTAAACACTCCATCATGCGGGTGATCAACTCATGGGATTCCCCCGTGGACACGAAACACACCGGCGCAGCGTCATAGCCAGGTACGTTGCTGGAAATACTGACACTCAGAGGAATATGGCGCTGCGTCCACTGCGTTTTGGCTGAGAACATGTCCATGGGCTCCAACAGGGCCTCAAAATCGTAACACGCCCGGAAGGGAAAATAACGGTCCTCTTCGGGTATCATCACACCCTCATCGGCCAGTTCCTGGAAAATAGTAGGCGTATTATGATACACTCCACCCGGATATACTCGCTTGACACTGTTGTCACAGATTTTCTCGTGGCGATGTAAGTCGTAAGACTTTTTAAACACCCGATGGCATTGGGCACAACTGAAAGACTGAGCGTACTGGCTCATATTGGAGATGAGCGAAAAATGACTCACGCCATTGTCGTCGAACACATTGACTTTCATCGTAGCAGCATACCGTTCTGTTGAACGACGAACCAATTCAGCCACAAATGTACCCTCCTCCTCGCATCGTAATCGGTATACAAAGATATTGATGTCGAACAGTGTTTCCACGTCATCCAAATTCTTGAACGGCACTCCACGGAAGTGCCGCTTATCCAAGTCTTGCTGCTGTAAATACTGTTCCCAATAGTCATCGGCCACTGTGTCACAAGTCTTGGGGTTACACTCGTCCACATGCACGGCCAAACACCGAAACAGACATTTCCGGTCTTTGTAGGGTCCCTTTGCCCCTCCTGTTAATGCATACAGGCCGGGTCGATGAAGCAACCACGGAGGGAGTAGTACAGGAGCACCGATAGGATGATCTCTCATTTTCGTGACGAAAAATGTGACGTTGGTCACCATTTCCACAAGCCATTGGGTATTGGGGCGTTGTAACCGGGCCCATTCCAATGGATCCAACGTAGTCAATTGGTCGATGAGTGGCTCCAGAGAAATGGCATCCGTCACCGTGAACGGCTGATCAAACACATAGGTATTATTGCTGGGATAATAATACCGCAGCTGGTCCGTCTCCTTGTGCCGTAAAATGTACCCGAATGTCATATTCAACTTGAACGCTGTCACCTGATCTTTGAAAATGTTCTCGGCATAGGTAGACAGATACGTGAGGTCCTGCAGTCGGTAGTTATACAAGTCCAATAGACGACGGTCACGGTGAAAACAATGGCGTATGGTAGCCCAGTGACGTTGATAAATGGCCCTGACACGCTCATCTTCAGGCAAGACTTCAACCGGAGGTACTGCTGGGTCCCAGGGAAAATCTTCTCCACGTCTCATGCTTTTCGTCTCATACAAGCGGATAGGCAAGCAGACTGGCTAAAGGTGAAGCAAGCAGGCAGGCGGGTCAGGTCAGGTAAGTCAAAGTGCTCCGCAAGGTAGTGCAATGAATACACCCCTTCCCTAAAAATCCACTCCTTTTATACGTTTTTCTACAATCCGCCATCTTGCACCCACCTCCCACCACCCAACCACAGGCCGCCATCTTGCACCCACCTCCCACCACACATGCCGCCATCTTGCACCCACCTCCCACCACACATGCCGCCATCTTGCACCCACCTCCCACCACACATGCCGCCATCTTGCACCCACCTCCCACCACACATGCCGCCATCTTGCACCCACCTCCGTTATGACGTCACAACAGGTTCTGCGCATGCGCAGTGAAGCGCTAAAGACTCCATTGACGCTTTGTATACTACTGATGTATGTGTTTGCGATATAAACATTGTGTTTGTGATATAAACATCGGAGTAGATTTAACACCCTTTTAGATTCAAGCAATTCTGATCTTAGTAGAGTTAACCATCTTTAGTAGTCTTATCTCAGTTTTAGTTGTTCCCCTTTTGGCTATATCATACAATATATGCATTCAAAATTACTTAGTCTCCATTCCTCCCCCCTCCCCCCCTCCCCCCCTCCCTCCATCCATCCTATCATCTGTCCCCTCCATTGCATTTAATAAATTCTTATGAGCATTTTTGAAAACCGAATGCCATGTTTGAAATGATATATTGGTATATATTGATGAATAGTGTAGATTTTAAAGAAAAGATTTATAGATGGAAGATTTATGTAATTTGTAGTGTACCGGTATATACAACCTATGTATTGTCTTTTCGTGTTGACCGTGGTGCGCCCCATGAAAAAAATAGTGATTTATTGTTCTACTTCACTTCATTAAGGCGAATAAACAGGAATACTGCATGTTTTTGCGTCATTGTGAATTTAGTCGGTCTTGCCTGCTTTTAACTCGTTTATTCTGGATCTTATTCGTGTGAGTAAATACATGTCACTCATACAAACCGGCGTCTTTTGTGACATAACACAACACATGATTCTCGGCCCTGGTCAAACAGTCGACGGTTCCACGCAGACATAACAAGTAGGGGGCTGACCTTAATGTAACCGGATTGAACGCACTTACAACATAGTGATATACAATTGTATATAGATAGGTACAGCTCCAGCCTGATCTCGCTGCACGTTCCACAGGAGTACCGTAGCTTAAGTATAGATCCTAAGTTGCGAGGTGACCACGGTTTACTGCAGAGCTGATTTACAGCAATACGCTTACAGGCCATACGCAGGTCAATAAGGACCTGGAAAACGAGGACGATTTCCGTTCACCTTTGGAATACCAATTACACGACGGTTTCACTATCCAACAGGACTAAACAAGGTAAACTATGGGTTTATTCGACGTAGTTCATGTAACGTGGTGTTAATTTTACTATGAAAGCTTGGAATTGAGAAAAAGTACCAGATGTCTATGGTTGGCCATCCCTGCCAGAATTCGTCATTTAGAGGCTGCCTCTAATTATTTTGTACCATGGTATAAAATGCCAAGCCTGCCATAATTCCTATTTAGAGGATGCCTCTAAATCGCCAAGCCTGCCACAATTCGTATTTAGAGGCTGCCTCTAATTATTTTGTACCATGGTATAAAATGCCGAGCCTGCCATAATTCGTATTTAGAGGCTGCCTCTAATTATTTTGTACCATGGTATAAAATCGCCAAGCCTGCCATAATTCCTATTTAGAGGATGCCTCTAATTCATTTTAGCCGTAAGTCGTAAATTTTCGCCTTCTTATTACTTCCACCAATGATATGCGCTTTCACAAATTTGGTGCCATATCTCTACGCTTGTTACAAGTTTACTCATTGGTCAAATTTAATATTCTTGATATGACATCGAGTTGTTTATGACTTACGGCTAAAATGAATTAGAGGCATCCTCTAAATAGGAATTATGGCAGGCTTGGCGATTTTATACCATGGTACAAAATAATTAGAGGCAGCCTCTAAATACGAATTATGGCAGGCTTGGCATTTTATACCATGGTATATATTATTTAGAGGCAGCCTCTAAATGACGAATTCTGGCAGGGATGGCCAACCATAGATGTCCCCTATGGGCCACCGTACAAAACAATAGTATCCAGAGGATTTGCATAATAATTCTGTAATACGTACATGTAGTTCATTCCAAACACCGAAGGTATGTAATCTTTTAATCGATTGTATGAAGCTTCATACTTCGCATAGACGATAGTGGAGTAGAGTGGGTGGCGCGGTGGGGGCACTGCATGCAATCTAATGCAACATCCACGTTTACGTGTCCGTAACCTAGAAATTCTCGGCTGAAGGGCTAGTCTGTATCTGGGTTATCGCCCTCAAGGGAGTAGTAAAGAATAGGAGCCATGTACAGCCATAGTAACCCGTGTGTGGAATGAGTCATGAATGAATTTTTCCTCAAATCCTCACAACAACCACCTCGCTGGGGGTCTAATAACACCCCAGCCACCAGTCAGATTTTTGAACCGGATTCGGGGCCTTCGCGCACATCGCCGGAAGTGACATCACATATAGTAAAATAGATGTTTACCGAACATTTCGATTACTTTTCAAGTCTGCATAATACCTCTGTTGACCTAGCGTTAAAAAGAATTATCTGGAGATAATTTTCCATGTTTATCTGGACAGAGCATATGAAAAGTAGTTCACTCATGTGCAACACTGAAGGAGTTGTTCGACCGGATTCAAACTGAACCGTGCGTTCGTTGGTTTTTCCCTATACGTCATAGCAACGTAGTAAAGCTCAACTTCCGCTATTGGAGGCAGGGATGGTAAATGAGCCTGCGAAATGGAGCATGCGCTGTGGGGAGGATGTCCTCACAATTGCAACCGTTTACCCAACCACCTCGCTGGGGGTCTAATAACACCCCAGCCACCAGTCAGATTTTTGGACCGGATTCGGGGCCTTCGCGCACATCGCCGGCAGTGACATCATATATAGTAAAATAGATGTTTAACGAAAATTTTGATTACTTTTCAAGTCTGCATAATACCTCCGTTGACCTAGCGTTAAAAAGAATTATCTGGAGATAATTTTCCCTGTTTATCTGGACAGAGCATATGAAAAGTAGTTCGCTCATGTGCAACACTAAAGGAGTTGTTTGGTCGGATTCAAACTGAACCGTGCGTTGGTTGGTTTCCCCTATACGTCATAGCAACGTAGTAAAGGTCAACTTCCGCTATTGGAGGCAGGGATGTTATTGGAGCCTGCGAAATGGAGCATGCGCTGTGGGGAGGTTGCCGTTTACCCTCCCCGAATAATTCTTTACTACTTCCAATATTGAATAGTTGGAAAACGGTTACTATGGCTCCTATTCTTTACTACTCCCTCAGAAAGGTGTGAAATCGTATAAAGAAAGTAAAAATCCTGGCCGTTCATTGGCTACATTGTATCCCTCTCTCTCTCTCTCTCTCTCTCTCTCTCTCTCTCTCTCTCTCTCTCTCTCTCTCTCTCTCTCATCAGAAGCAGCCTCTCTCTCCAACCAGAAGCACCCTCTCTGAGTCTCTCTTTCTCTCCAATCAGAAGCACGACCGCGACCGCGGCGGGCTGAAACCGCCGTGCCGTGAGAGTCACTTTCTGTACGGTTCGCCTTGAAGAGTCACCGGCGCGACGTGAGGGCGGCCGTAACTTGAGGTTACTGCCGCGTCCACTGAGGCACAGAATTGTTGCGCATGCATCTGTTCTCAGCAGTCTGACAGCGCAAGTTCTTTCACTTGATTGGTTAACTAGGAAAACATCTGCAAACAGGAAGTGACAATCACAGAAGCTGATTGGATAATTTTATCGTGCAAGCTCCGTCATTAGACTTGCCCTGAGTAATACTTGGCGAGATGCCAGGTTACTTCATGTAAAAACATGTAGACCTGTGTCGGGTAAATACTTATAAACCAGCAGTCTTAATGCAAATATTAAATGCGTTCTAATATTCGAGCATGAGGCTATTAAATACAATTGTATGACACCAGAACCAGGATATGAGCCCCGTTTTAACTCGTGATTTTGTGCCAGATTCTTTTGAGGTCACTTAATTGATGAAATAATAAATCTACTCACGCGTATCACATGTATCAACAAATACATTTTTTGTGACCTCAGCTGTATCTCGTTCATCTTCACGACGTCAAGGTTTCATTTTTTAGCCAAAGGTTAGCTCTATAGGATAGAGGTCCCCGGGGGTTTGTCGAGGATGTGTCTCGCTGAGCTGCAGCTTCCATTTCAAGTGTCCCATTATCATCATGATGCAGAGTATCGATGGATCCGTTGTGGTTGTACTGGAATAAAGCGGCAACAGACTATACAGTTCATATAGATATGATTCAAACGCAGGGATGTGAATGAAATATAGTTGAAAGCGTGGTTAAACCATATTCACTTATTGTTCATAGATCGTCATGCATGGCTGTTTTCTGATGTAGAGGCGCGTTTGGACGTAAGTTTGCTGCAAGTTATCTTGTCCGGCATCTCCGATCTCCGATCACTGCAGCGTGGATATTAATAGTTGCTGTCACATGACGATCCCAAAAGGTTGGTTCTTCCTCACCCAGGCTTCTCTGGGACGTAGCCTGACTATCTGGGGTCAAGCTGTCCGTATCAGCAGTCTCGGTATCGGTATCAGTCGGTGAACTCTCAGAATCAGCTGTTATAATACTCAGTATCTGCATTGGCTTCTTGCGCCTCGGTGTCTTCATTTCCATTTTGCTGGTGTCGCATCATTTCGTTGTGTCTGGTGAACGTGCGTGCGCACTCAGAACATGTATAAGCCATATTGACGGTAGAACGTCGACTGTGCACGTCTTTGGGATACGCTTGGTTTTATGGACGCCAACGCCTAGCGGAACGTTCCAATGCCCTGGTGAAATAGCTCAGAAGCTCTGATGGGTCTAGTGATCGCATGGAATTGACACTAATTCACCGTCGAAACGCCGTAACGCCCCATCTTAACGCCTTAACGCCCGTCTCAACGCCTTAACGCCCTATCTAGCCTGAACGCCCTATCGTAACGCCGATATGCATTTTCAACTGTCCAATCACACGCACATGCTTTGACCCTTGATGAAAGTAACGTCATCACCGGAAGCGACGTCACCACCAGAAGTGGCGTCTACGCGTCAAAACCTAGTGCAAAATAACGCACAGCGAAAAAAGGCACGGCACATTGTCCTGTCGGTAAGACCAATTTTACCGAACCAAATGGGGAAAAATATATTTATTTATCTGTTTATTATTTTTTTAAATACCCCCTACACATGGGGAGGCCTTTGTCCCCCGGACGTGATGTCATCCCCGGAAATGACCTTTGACCCGGTGTGACGTTTGATCTGGATGTGACCTCGCACCGGACGTGACGTCACCGTATGTGACGTTATGCCGCGCAATTATAATAATGAATCGGCTTTCTTACTTCTACTGGCATTTTGTGATTTATGCCACCCCCAGTGGCCCCACAGCTATCCTGACAACGTTCAATGATCGGTCGATCAAAACTGGACTGGACAAAGTTCATGTTCCCGGTTCCCATGGGCGTGTAATGCGTTTTTGATCCCATCTTCCTTCCATTCTGGGGCCGTCCTCTAATACTATCCCAAGCTCATTTTGATGACGACAAATAGACAATCGCACATATTTTACAGTAATTTACATGTACATTTTATGTTAGGCGTTTATTACCCTTTCGAAATTGGATTGTTTTGTTCTCATGTTTTGTTTTACTTTCCCAAAACCGAAAGCATTCCTGACAAACGTTAATGGCCTTAATGACCGAAAATAAATTCCGGCTTCCAATGGGTGTCAGATGCCATTTATGAACTTTTGTTTTTCTTTTAGGTTACCCACAATGACCCCAATACCGTCGTGACGAAGTTTCGTGATATTTCGACCAAAAGTCTGGTCGTATGGACCAAACAAATACACAAACAGAGACCGGACAAATACACAAACAAAGACCGAGACCGGACAAATACACAAACAGAGACCGGACAAATACACAAACAGAGACCGGACAAATACACAGAGACCAGACAAATACACAAACAGAGACCAGACAAATACACAAACAGAGACCGGACAAATACACAAACAAAGACCGAGACCGGACAAATACACAAACAGAGACCAGACAAATACACAAACAGAGACCGGACAAATACACAAACAGACGGTTCTTGAAATTATAGTTAGACAACAGCGCCCCCTGGTGTCAATGCAGCGGTATTTCAGCTTATATTACTACTGATTAGCATAAAATCCGTCCGGGTGGGGAGTTGACACGTTACTTAATATCTTAGGTAGAATGACACGGAAATCATAATTAGATGAATGCCTGCCACTAATAACGACAACACGAATCGCGGTTAAAGACTACGACAAACACATGTAGGGCCTACAGGCATATTATATCGTGGTCTTGTTGTTGGATCGTAATGTCTGTCTAAAAAAGAAATAAAACTACATCCAGAAGCTGGGAAGACTATAAATAAGTACAGTAGTACGGAACATACTTATTCCATGTTACCTTTATCTAAAATGAAGTGCCTGGATGGAAAATACCCACTGTACGCATGCAGGTATAAACTGTTAGTCCACTTCAATCAACTTTAACCTCACTAAATCAAATATGACTGTCTTGTGAGGTTATTTTGCCCTACTAGTATATTCTAACCTGAGCGTCAATGTTTTATGATTCCGCAAACTTGCATTTGGCCTGTCAATCTGTCTGTTGAGCCGTCTGTCATTCACACTTTCTTGTGTAATCAACTACTCCCACAGTTTTCACCAGAAGCTTCTGAAACTTCGTTGACATGTCTAACATGGTTTAAAGATGTGCATGTCCTTAAGAGGTGAAATATTAACTTTTGTCTTATTTATGATGTTTTGAACCGATTTTCTGCGTCTATTCCAGTATATAGACCATGTTCTGGCGAAATCAACTAGTCCCACGGTTTTCACTGGATGCTTTTGAAACTTTGTACAAATATTTAATATGGTTTGAAGATGTGCATGTCGTTATGAGGTGAAATATTAATTTTTGTAATATTTATGATGTTTTCGGTCTTTGCCGATTTTCTGCATCTATTCCATTATATAGACCATGTTCTGGTGTAATCAGGTAATCCCACAGTTTTCATTGAATGATTTTGAAGTGAGTGAGTGAGTGAGTGAATATGATTTAACGTCGCTGTCAACTATGGGACCGTTCAAAATTTATCTTGAGGGGGGGGCCGGTGGAAATTCAGCTGATGACCCTAAGTTATGTGTGACCCCCCCCCCTCCTTTGGCTGGAAGGTTACCAGTGACCCCCCCCTCACCTGATACCATATTTATCAATGACCCCCCCCATCTCACCACAAACACACGCCCAATTCCAACGAATCCAGGTCATTTCCCCCAGTGGACATTTCCTCCAGCGGACATTCCCCCCATGGATAGTTCTCCCAGTGGACATTTCCTTCAATGGACATTTCCCCCACCCTATACTTTTAGGTTATTTTGAACATAGTTTTTAAATAATTTGGCACATCATATATTATATAGCACATTTTTAAACAATAAAATGGATCACATAGTGATAACATGTAAATCATATATTTTAACATTTTAAGAAAACATATCACATTGTGGTAAAATATGCAGTGTGGAATTATATTAAGACCGATTGAAAACACGTTAATAACATGAAGAGCTATTCGTTGATAAAGTGATTCGCGGTATGG
Source organism: Hanleya hanleyi (assembly GCA_036873755.1). NCBI lineage: Eukaryota > Metazoa > Mollusca > Polyplacophora > Lepidopleurida > Hanleyidae > Hanleya > Hanleya hanleyi. Next base: position 23,176 of record JAVTVY010019081.1, read on the forward strand.
TATTATACATATGAAAAAGTGACAGGGAACGGGACACAGTTCTGCAGTACGACATTAAACTGCGAGAAGCTCGGAGATTACATTCTGTATGATGTATTTATTCGCATTCACCGGTTTGAGATAAAATTATGTCATACTGCATCATGATGACAGATAATACTACATACAACCGCTCAGGGAAACAATGAGGTTATGTTTGTTATACTGACACAGAGATAAACTTTATAAAAATTCGGACGAATCCGACATGATTAATTTCATGCATTCATCATGTCGGCTTCGCTACAAAAACCCTGCAAAAAAATAGACGGATTATTATAAAACTATTAAAGTTATTATATTTTATAATATTATCCTCATCATGACATTAACTATACCGTCAGTACAACTTGTCTTGTAGTACGCCACAATTTATTTCTTCAACTTTGGGGCAGCATAAATTATTGAATGGTTTGTTTCAGTCTCAAAATGCAGGCTATTCATTTAGCTAGTCAATGTCCACAATGTCCAGGCTGCACTGCACCTGGGTGTGTTTAGATAAAGGATTTGCTAGATGCACTGTGTAGTAACTCAAATCTAGCTGGGGCCTAGATTTTAATACATCTTGAGAAGAGTAAATATGATTATAAAGCCATTTACCCGTCTCATGTCCTACTACACTACAGGAGGTTTGTACAGAGATTAATGCTAACAGAACATAGGTCTATCTATGGTACTACTGTATGTTGTTTAGGCTTATGATAAACCATAGAGCCTACTGTCATGACTGTTTTAGTAGGCTCCATGGATAAAGAAAGCCGTGTTCTGATACATGTGTTTCCTGATCTAAAGTCCAGCCTGGTTCTTCGGCCTAAAAACATGAAATTCATACAGAAGCTCAAGCTAGCTGAATAGCTGTCCATTTATCATCATCATTTATCAAGTTACTGATGACCCCCCCTCTACACACAGTCTAGTTACACATGACCCCCCCTTCGTAGGGCTCGAAGTTATTGGTGACCCCCCCTCAAATTCCACCGGCCCCCCCCCTCAGGATAAATTTTGAATGGTCCCTATATTTCAGTCATATCACGACGTTGGGTCCTATTCCTTTTCACACCCGGGAACCACACGTGAGGGGTCCTATTCCTTTTCACACCCGGGAACCTTACGGGTGCCTCAGTCGCCTCTTACGACAAGCTGTCTGAGGATCTGAGACCTATTCTTACCATGACCTGCGGTGTGTACAATGACATCCCAGGTCAATCCCCGGAAGCCCCACGGGGCGGATGATTTTGAAACTTCGGAGATATGTTTAACATGGTTTGAAGATGTGCAGGTTTTATTTAAGGGATGAAATATTGAAATTTGCTAAAATTACAAGGAGCTAGAGTTTGTTGCATTTCTGCATTTCTTTCAGTATGGTAAATAGTCCATGTACTGAAAAAGGCTGAGATTTTTTTACACTTTTGTAGTTTTCCATTTCTAAATTAATATTCGAGTTCACATCACTGAACGGACACAGTCTAGGTAAACCAATATATTATATCTGGAGTTTACTGAGATGTGAGCGGATATTGACACTTTTGTACTTTTTCCATTCCTCCTGCCCGAATTCACCTCATTGTCCTGACCCAATACTGACACTTTTGTACTTTTCCCATACTTATAGCCCGAATTCGCCTCATGTCCGAATATTGGCAATTTTGTATCTTCCCCATATTCATGGTCCAAACTAACCTGACTTAGAATATTCACACTTGTGTAATTTTCTCATGCCTATTGTCCGAATTCACCCCACTGTCCGAATATTAGAAGGTTTTTTATTATTTCCATGCTTATAGCATTTATTTAATTATTTATTCCGAATATGCACTATGACGTGATCACACCAAATGCATACTGAGAATTTGGCAATGTATCGCCCCAATGTGAGAACGCTATTGTTTGTGAAAGCAGAAATATGAATCTTTAAGTAATAGATCTGAAACCTGATGACATTTTATCCCACTTCTATTCCATGATGCAATGTACATCAGTGACAATAAAATGACAGGTGGGGATCGTAATACAGTTCAATTACCCTGTCACCTCTATCGTGTAACATGGCATCAATTTAATTGCCAACGAGAGGTCTCTGAGCCGGCCCAGTCGTTAGCGCAAGGATTCATTTGGTGTATGGTTACATATAGAACTACACGCCTTGTGGCACATGTTCTGTGCGTTGGCAATTAAATTAGTGTCGTGTTACATAAGCGATGCTAGATTTCTAGATAATTGATCACTAGTCAGGCAGAATGCACAAATCGTCACGTGATTGAAAGAGAGATAATACGTCATCAGGGTTTAGGTCTATACTGGACGAATATGTGAAAATTCTACACAAGCTTGAACATTTCCACACACAAGCTTGTGTCATTTTCAACACACACAAATTTTGTATTGAAAGAAATGTTTTTTCCTCCAATAACATGGGCTTTCATAGACGGTTGTCGTTTAGCGATGAGGGTTCAATATGGAACGTGTTGAGTTTACCTTATTTGGAAGGCCATCCGTGTCCCAATACGATGACTGCTGGGCTGTGTCACCGGTCGTCCTATTTAGTTTTAATCAACACTTATCAGTACCAAGCAAATTCTTATTGGGTTATCTTTGTTCAAAGTCAGATCAAATGAGACATAACCTTACCTACTAACACAATATCAATTCTAGGACAGGTAGTGAAAGAACAATTCCATCGTCGCTCTGCAGATATTATAATAATTATAGTTTTTCGTACGACAAAACGAACACCCATACTCTTGATTGGCTGTTGCGATTTACCAACTTATGGGATTAATTGCAGTTTGCTGTCAGTAAGTCTAGATATTGGTAACAAGAACAATGAGCTAATGATAAAAGAAAACACCAAGATATTGCCACATTCAGTTTTGTTGTCTGTTTCCGGGTGGGAAAAGGAAAAATCATATTCACTCACTCACTGTAAGCAAAAAAAAACAACAAAAAACAACAACAATACAATTTTGACCCAGAACAATATGTTATTGGAACTATTGGTGTTTGGCTACTATCGTCATTAATACCCAGAGTGAGTGAGTGAGTGAGTGAATATGATTTAACGTCGCTTTCAACTATATTTCAGTCATATCACGACGTTGGGTCCTATTCCTTTTCACACCCGGGAACCACACGGGAGGGGTCCTATTCCTTTTCACACCCGGGAACCCCACGGGTGCCTCAGTTAGTCGCCTCTTACGACAAGCTGTCTGAGGAGCTGACGCCTATTCTTACCATGACCTGCGGTGTACACAACGACATCCCAGGTCAATCCCCGGAAGTCCCACGGGGCTAGTACCCAGAACAATAAGTTGTGGCTACTATAGTCATCAGTACTCAGAACAACAGGTTATCGAAACTATTGGTGATTGGCGTCTATCATAATTATCAACCAGAACAATAACTTTTTGGGACTATTGGTATTTGGCGACTATCGTCATTTGTAACCAGACTAATACGTTTGTACTAGTTACTACGGTATTGATATTTGATATCTATCGTCATTAGTAACCAATACAATAGTTTATTCGAACTATTTGTGTTTGGCTATTATCGTCATTAGTACCCAGGAAAATACGTTATTAGAACTACTGCTGTTTGACAAATATCGTCATCAGTAACCAATACAATATGTTAATCGAAAAAAAAGGTATTAGAACTATTCGTGTATGGTTACTATCATCATTAGAAGACAGAACAAGAAGTTATTAGAACTATTCGTGTTTGGCTACTATCATCATTAGTAGCCAGAACAAAAAGTTATTAGAACTATTCGTGTATGGTTACTATCATCATTAGTAGCCAGAACAAGAAGTTATTAGAACTATTCGTGTTTGGCTACTATCATCATTAGTAGCCAGAACAAAAAGTTATTAGAACCATTCGTGTTTGGCTACTATCATCATTAGTAGCCAGAACAGTAAGTTATTAGAACTATTCGTGTTTGGCTACTATCATCATTAGTAGCCAGAACAGCAAGTTATTAGAACTATTCGTGTTTGGCTACTATCATCATTAGTAGCCAGAACAGTAAGTTATTAGAACTATTCGTGTTTGGCTGCTACAGTCATTAGTAGCCACAACAGTAAGTTATTTAACTATTCGTGTTTGGCTACTATCATCATTAGTAGCCAGAACAGTAAGTTATTAGAACTATTCGTGTTTGGCTACTATCATCATTAGTAGCCAGAACAGTAAGTTATTAGAACTATTCGTGTTTGGCTGCTACAGTCATTAGTAGCCACAACAGTAAGTTATTTAACTATTCGTGTTTGGCTACTATCATCATTAGTAGCCAGAACAAAAAGTTATTTAACTATTCGTGTTTGGCTACTATCATCATTAGTAGCCAGAACAGTAAGTTATTTAACTATTCGTGTTTGGCTACTATCATCATTAGTAGCCAGAACAGTAAGTTATTTAACTATTCGTGTTTGGCTACTATCATCATTAGTAGCCAGAACAGTAAGTTATTAGAACTATTCGTGTTTGGCTAGTATCATCATTAGTAGCCAGAACAGTAAGTTATTTAACTATTCGTGTTTGGCTACTATCATCATTAGTAGCCAGAACAGTAAGTTATTTAACTATTCGTGTTTGGCTACTATCATCATTAGTAGCCAGAACAGTAAGTTATTTAACTATTCGTGTTTGGCTACTATCATCATTAGTAGCCAGAACAGTAAGTTATTAGAACTATTCGTGTTTGGCTGCTACAGTCATTAGTAGCCACAACAGTAAGTTATTTAACTATTCGTGTTTGGCTACTATCATCATTAGTAGCCAGAACAAAAAGTTATTTAACTATTCGTGTTTGGCTACTATCATCATTAGTAGCCAGAACAGTAAGTTATTTAACTATTCGTGTTTGGCTACTATCATCATTAGTAGCCAGAACAGTAAGTTATTTAACTATTCGTGTTTGGCTACTATCATCATTAGTAGCCAGAACAGTAAGTTATTAGAACTATTCGTGTTTGGCTAGTATCATCATTAGTAGCCAGAACAGTAAGTTATTTAACTATTCGTGTTTGGCTACTATCATCATTAGTAGCCAGAACAGTAAGTTATTTAACTATTCGTGTTTGGCTACTATCATCATTAGTAGCCAGAACAGTAAGTTATTAGAACTATTCGTGTTTGGCTAGTATCATCATTAGTAGCCAGAAGAGTAAGTTATTTAACTATTCGTGTTCGGCTACTATCATCATTAGTAGCCAGAACAGTAAGTTATTTAACTATTCGTGTTTGGCTACTATCATCATTAGTAGCCAGAACAGTAAGTTATTAGAACTATTCGTGTTTGGCTAGTATCATCATTAGTAGCCAGAACAGTAAGTTATTTGAACTATTTGTGTTTGGCTACTATCATCATTAGTAGCCAGAACAGTAAGTTAATTAGAGCTATTCGTGTTTGGCTACTATCATCATTAGTAGCCAGAACAGTAAGTTATTTGAACTATTCGTGTTTGGCTGCTATCGTCATTAGTAGCCACAACAGTAAGTTATTTAACTATTCGTGTTTCGCTACTATCATCATTAGTAGCCAGAACACTAAGTTATTAGAACCATTCGTGTTTGGCTAGTATCATCATTAGTAGCCAGAACAAAAAGTTATTAGAACTATTCGTGTTTAGCTATTATAATCATTAGTAGCCAGAGAAAAACGTTATTAGAACTATTCTTGTTTGGCTACTATCTTCATTAGTAGCCAGAACAGTGAGTTATTAGAACCATTCGTGTTTGGCTACCATCGACATAGTAGCCAGAGCAAAAAGTTATTGGAACTATTGGTGGTTGACGACAATCATCCTTAGTAGCCAGAACAATAAATTATTGGAACTATTGGTGTTTGGCGACTGTCATCATCAGTAACCAGAACAATCAGTTATTGAAATTATTGGTGTTTGACGACAATCGTCATTAGTTGCCAGAACAATAAGTTATGAAACCATTGGTGTTTGTCTGTATTAACAGCTAGAACAATCGTCATGAGTAACAAGAACAATGAGTTACTGGAACTATTGGTGTTTGGGGTGTATCGTCATTGTGATCAGAAAAGTAAGTTATTAGAACTATTGGTATTTGGCGTCTAGCGTTATTGTTATCAGAAAACTAAGTTATTAGAACTAATGGTATTTGGCGTGTATCGTCATTTTGATCAGAAAAGTAAGTTATTAGAACTATTGGTATTTGGCGTCTAGCGTCATTGTGATCAGAAAAGTAAGTTATTAGAACTAATGGTATTTGGCGTGTATCGTCATTGTGATCAGAAAGTAAGTTATTAGGATTATTGGTATCTGGCGTTTAGCGTCATTGTGATCAGAAAAGTAAGTTATTAGAACTGATGGTATTTGGCGTGTATCGTCATTTTGATCAGAAAAGTAAGTTATTAGAACTATTGGTATTTGGCGTCTAGCGTCATTGTGATCAGAAAAGTAAGTTATTAGAACTGATGGTATTTGGCGTGTATCGTCATTTTGATCAGAAAAGTATGTTATTATAACTATTGGTATTTGGCGTGTATCGTCATTGTGATCAGACAAGTAAGATATCAGAACTATTGGTATTTGCCGTGTATCGTCGTTTTGACCAGAAAAGTAAGTTATTAGAACTATTGGTATTTGGCGTGTATCGTCATTGTGATCAGAGAAGTAAGATATCAGAACTATTGGTATTTGGCGTGTATCATCATTTTGATCAGAAAGGTAAGTTATTGGAACTATTGGTATTTGGCGTGTATCGTCATTTTGATCAGAAAAGTAAGTTTGCTGAAACTATTGGTGTTTGGCGTGTATCGTCATTGTGATCAGGGAAGTAAGATATCAGAACTATTGGTATTTGGCGTGTATCGTCATTTTGATCAGAAAAGTAAGATATTGAAACTATTGGTATTTGGCGTGTACCGTCATTTTGATCAGAAAAGTAAGTTACTGAAACTATTGGTGTTTGGCGTTTATCGTCATTGTGGCCAGATAAGTAAGATATCAGAACTATTGGTATTTGGCGTGTATCGTCATTTTGACCAGAAAAGTAAGTTATTGGAACTATTGATATTTGGCGTGTATCATCATTTTGATCAGAAAAGTAAGTTACTGAAACTATTGGTATTTGGCGTGTATCGTCATTGTGATCAGAAAAGTAAGTTATTAGAACTAATGGTATTTGCCGTGTATCGTCATTTTGATCAGAGAAGTAAGATATCAGAACTATTGGTATTTGGCGTGTATCGTCATTTTGATCAGAGAAGTAAGATATCAGAACTATTGGTATTTGGCGTGTAGATGATCAAGTAAGTTACTGAAACTATTGCCATTCTGATCAGAGAAGTAAGATATCAGAACTATTGGTATTTGGCGTGCATCGTCATTTTGATCAGAAAAGTAAGTTATTGGAACTATTGATATTTGGCGTGTAATCATTTTGATCAGAAAAGTAAGTTACTGGAACTATTGGTATTTGGCGTGTATCGTCATTGTGATCAGAGAAGTAAGATATCAGAACTATTGGTATTTGGCGTGTATCGTCATTTTGATCAGAGAAGTAAGATATCAGAACTATTGGTATTTGGCGTGTATCGTCATTGTGATCAGAGAAGTAAGATATCAGAACTATTGGTATTTGAAGTCAGAGAATAGATATCAGAGTTATTAGAACTATTGGTGTTTGGCGTCTAGCGTCATTGTGATGAGAGAAGTAAGTTATTAGAACTATTGATATTTGGCGTCAAGCGTCATTGTGATCGGAGAAGTAAGTTATTAGAACTACTGGTATTTGGCGTGTATCGTCATTGTGATCAGAAAAGTAAGTTATTGGTATTTGGCGTCTAGCGTCATTGTGATCAGACTAATAACTTATTAGAACCCTTGGTATTTGGTAACTGTCTTTATGAATCAGGTCGATAGGAATTTACATGGAAATGAATACGAGAAACAAAATCTGTACATTAGAAAGAGAACGAATTGGCGAAATCTGTATTGAAACGGCGATTTCTTAACAATCTTATCCAAAATGCCTGAGCTTTATCTGTGTGTATTCGAAGATTTTTTCGACCAGTCTAAAGCATTCTCTGTTTCAATAATTTGTTTGTGTGCGTCTATTGGAAGCCATCCTGGCGGTGCTGTGCAGATACCGGTAGCTCACCTTCGTCTGGATATCATACATTGCATGAAGAGCTCACCGTAAATCCGTCGAAAACGTTACACTTTCAGCCAGTTTCCAATAGGTTTCCAGATATGATAACAGTAGTATAGTCTACGGATTTAACCGCGCATTGACCTGGCGTAAGAATCTGGCGAAGAGGTCAAATGCATTATAGTCCATGCAAAGGTGTGCGCCGTCTCAAAAAAAAAATGCCGTCTCAAAGAATTAGTGCATCTTGTAGTATGACGTCACGTGATGGGCAAGGGCATGTATTCTTCCGCGGTGATGCGGTCTGCCTCCGCGGAGAAAAAGTAGTCCCCAGACTTTAAATACGCTGCATGGTCCGATTGGGTCGTATGAGGTATCAATGTGAAGCATTCGTGAAGGTGCATCTGATGGGCTGGGTGTGGGGTTGAAATATCGTCATTCTGCGCATGCGCGGTAGACAAAGCGTATGGGAATAGACGTTTTGGGGTCTAGGTGGGTCACTAATGGTCCTATGGAGTCGTATAAGGTATCAATGTGAAGCATATGTGAGGGGGCATCCGCCTGGGCTAGTGCCTCGGCCGTTGACAACATTCTGCGCATGCGCAGACAGGGAATTATGGGATAAGAGTATGGAAATAGAAGTTTTTGCGGTCGAGGTGGGCCCCTAGTGGTCCGATTGGGTCGAGTGAGGTATCAATGTGAAACATATGCGAGGGGGTATCCGATGGGCTGGGTGTGGGGTTGAAATATCGGCATTCTGCGCATGCGCAGTAGACAAAGTGTATGGAAATAGACGTTTTGGGATCTAGGTGAGCTCCTAATGGGCCGATGGAGTCGTATGAGGTATCGATGTGAAACATATGTGAGGGGGCATCCGATTGGACTAGTGTATTGGCCGTTGTCAACATTCTGCGCATGCGAAGACGGAATTGTGGGAAAAGTATATGGAGATAGACGTTTTGGGGTCTAGGTGGGCCACTATGGGTCCTATGGAGTCGTATGAAGTATCAATGTGAAGCATTTGTGAGGGAGCAGCCACCGGGGTGGGTGAGACGTGGAACTGACGTCATTCTACGCATGCGCAGTAGACAAAGAGTATGGAAATAGACGTTTTGGGGTCTAGGGGAGCCCCTAGTGGGCCGATAGAGTCGAGTGAGATATCACTGTAAAGCATATGTGAGGCGGCATCCGCCTGGACTAGTGTCTCGCATGCGCAAACAGGGAATTGTGGGAAGAGGGCATTGGAAGGAACGTTTTGGGATCGACATGGGCCACTATTGGTCCAATGGAGCCGTATGAGGTATCAATGTGAAGCAGTCGTGAGGGAGCATCCGACTGGGTGGATGTGTAGTAGGAATATCGTTATTCTGCGCATGCGCAGTAAACCAAGTGTATGGAAATAGACATTTTGGGGCCGACATGGGCCAATATTGGTCCGATGGTGTCGTATGAGGTCTTATTTTGAAGCTCTCGTGAAGAAGCATCCGACTGGACTAATGTATCGTCGGGTTTCAGCATTCTGCGCATGCGCAGTCTGGCCGTAGTATAGAAAGCAGGCATCTTTGTGGTGCGTGGGGGTGTGTTTGGGGTACTAAACCACTTTGGATCCGAATGCGTCGTGTCAAGTGGCATCTTGTAGCAACGCCCGCCAACGCCAAGCTCAACGCTTCAACGCCCTGGTGAATTAACCCAAAAGCTCTCAATTTTGTAGATATTAAATCATTGGAAATGCAGTGACGCCCGTCAATGACCGTCGTTACGCCCTAGCATAACGCCTTGACGGCATGATATACACAAATGAGAGAAAAAGAACAACAACAAACAGGACAGAAGAGAGAACAACAACAGTTTTTTCATATAGTTTATTCTCCCCAATGTTACATCATACCCACGCTGGGGGAGCCGCGTTGGGTAGGTTTATAATTCAAGAAGTCTCTTGTCCAATCAGAGGCCGCCATTTGGTCCTGTCACATTCGTTCTTGCTCGTTAGATGTATTCTCGGCTGTTTAATCAGAAGTCGCCATTTCAGAAAGTTCCATCTTTGCTCGGTGCGACCTAGTATGATTCTTACTCATTACTTCATCTGCCTGAACATATGTTAGAAGTCTTTCTTTCGTGATAATTGCGATCATATTTTTCCATACAAGGAAAAAAACGGCCTTTGGTGGCAAACTCTCACTTCGCCCACTGGGAAATCTCCTCTCTCCTCGTGCAAAGATCACACTCGGCCAAGGGTACACCCTCAAGGCAGGTCAGGCATCGCTGGCGATGGTAGCGGAGATCTCCGGGCTCTCCTCTGGTTGAACTGTAACCCACACTGAAGAAATCATCTAGCATTTCCATAGTTATGGGCTGGTATCTATTGGTAACTCTTTGGGAAGTCGAATGGGAACCGGCACCTGTTCATCAATCTTCAGCGATTGCTCGTCTGCCTTGAAATTGGCTGGCTTCTCCATTTGATCGGGTCTGGTACAGGTTGTGAGAAATGTACATCTAACATGCGTGTTTCCGTATTTATAGTTAGAGATGGGTAGGTTCACAATTCAAGAAGACCCTTGTCCAATCAGAGATGGGTAGGTTCACAATTCAAGAAGACCCTTGTCCAATCAGAGGCAGTCCTTTGTATCAGTCATATTCGTTCTTGCCCGTTAGATGTATTCTCGGCTGCACTTGTCCAATCAGAAGTCGCCGTTTCAGAAAGTTCCATCCGTTTGTTCTAGTCCTCGTCGGGCAAGCCTGGATATTGTTCGGGCAGCATGTCCTGAAACAGTTGTGACGCTTGGTCTTCCTGATGGACCTGTGCATGGGGTCGCCTTTCATTTCAAGCGGTAGTAAGGTATACTGTTCATAGATCGCCACGGCTGTTTTCCTGATGCAGGGGTACATTTGGGTGTACGTCTGTTGTAAATTATCCTGTCCCGCGTCCTCGATCGCTGCAGCGTGAGTATTGATAGCTGCTGTCACAATATGATCCCAAAAGGTAGGTTCTGCCTCACTTTCCTGGGATGTAGGCTGACTATCTGAGGTCAAGCTCTCCGTATCATCAATGTCTGTTTCGGTATCAGTCGATACACTCTCAGCAGTCTCTATATCAGCTTCCGCCTCAACGGACTTCTCGGAGTCTTCAATCCCATGTATATTTTTCTGGTGTCGCATCATATCGTAATGTCTGGTGAACGTGCGTTCACACTCAGAACAAGTATAAGCCATGTTGACGGTTGAACGTCGACTGTGCGTATTTTGGGAATACACTTGCTTTCATAGACAGTAACGCCCGCCAACGCCAACTGTTACGCCTTAACGCCCTATCTGTACGCCTTAACGCTCGTCTCAACGCTTTAACACACTTTCTTAATGCTTTAACGTCGTTTAATGATGCGTTCGAACAAATGTTGCTTTTGTACTATTGCTCTGACACACGCCGCTTTCCAGTTCATGCCCGAGGTTTTCAACATCGACGCTGTTTTTTCGATTTCCATATGAACCGCATCCTTATCCAACAATTTCATATGTGTCACGAGGTCGACATACTGCTGACGTGAAGCCCGTCCTAGTCTGGGTGCCAATCTGTTATGGGCTAAAATTGCGGCTTCTTTTTTCGAATATCCTTTCTGTTGAAACTTGTTTTCTGTGCCCCTCCACGTCTCGCCCATCTCGGCGTCCATACTTTCTTTGAACAAATCCTTCCATAGCCTCGAGTTCACATTATGTTCATTCCCTTGTACGGGTTTGGGTTGGTCCTTCACGGTTGGGTGTTCCTGCTACTGCTCTGCCAGGAGAAGACTCGACAGATGGTGTAGGGGTATATGACGTTGCGGTGATCCCTCACCGGGTAACAGGTGGGTCGTCAGCCGACCATCTTCGGGGTATGGGCTTTTAAATCTACGAACAGGTAGCCGTACGGACGACTTGTCGCCCCTTGAAACGCCTGCATGAAATGGTCGATGTTCTGAGGATAAATTCGACTACCAAACACACGGATTTGTGCTCTGTCAATGGGATTGGAGAACAACACAAAGTATTGGCAGTTCAACGTGTGAATTGTCCTTGGCCGCACTCATCAGATCATCTAGCACTACCACGTTGGTCTGCTCGGGGTCAAAGTAATACGGTTCGTTTATGTCGTGGCTAATCTCTGGGACGAAGCTCACATTCTGCAACGTAGTAGTTTCGTAGGCTGCCATTGTCGGAGCTGGGGTTGCCACACCTTCCTCTAAGAACTTCATCTCCCAGGACGTCTTTCCACAAGCCGTAGGGCCGCTCACCGTCATCGTATATGGATGCTCTACTGCTCTTGTTGGACCTATAGCGGGACTCGGCTGTGTCTCTTGGTTGTGTCTGCATTGAATGTGCCTGAGCATACTATCGCGATGAGAGAAGGTTCTCTGACAGAACGTACACGTGCACATGTTCATCAGCCGACCAATACATATGGACTGATGAGGGACACAGGTTTATTCCTATATTTACAGACACTACCACCACCACCACCACACACCACCACCAACACCACCAGCACCACCACCACCAGCACCAGCACCACCACCGGGCGTTGACGGGCGTCAACGCCCGGTGGTGGTGGTAGCTCCCGTGTGCCAGAGCTCTTGGATCGGAGCTCTTGGAGCTCAAAGCTTGTGGAGCTCAGAGCTCGGAAATAACGTCATCGCGTGCATGCGCGCGTACCTGTGGTGCACCCTGTACCCTATAGCCCGTAGGGAATATGGTACACCAGGGTGCGGGTGCAGCACAGGTACGCGCGCATGCATGCGATGACGTCATTTCCGAGCTCTGAGCTCCACAATCTTTGAGCTTCAAGAGCTCTGCCACACGGGAGCTACCACCACCACCGGGCGTTGACGGTGGTGGTGTGTGGTGGTGGTGTTGGTGGTGGTGTGTTGGTGGGGGTGGTGGTGGTAGTGTCTGTAAATATAGGAATGAACATGTGTCCCTCATCAGTCCATATGTATTGGTCGACTGATGAACATGTCGTGTACGTGTACGTTCTGTCAGAGAACCTTCTCTCATCGCGATAGTATGCTCAGGCACATTCAACGCAAACGCAACCAAGAGACAACGCCAGCTCCGACACGTGTTGTTTGGTGTTATAGCCAATGGCAGCCCGCCTACGAAACTACAAAGTTACAGAATGTGAGCTTCGTCCCAGGGATTCCCCACGACATAAACGAACCGTATTACTTTGACCCCGAGCAGACCAACGTGGTAGTGCGAGATGATCTGATGAGTGCGGCCAAGGACAATTCACACGTCGCCGACTTGTTTACTAAATGATCCCATCATCCGAATCTGTCCATCATCTATTTGACCCAGAATCTCTTTCCTCAAGGGAAGGCGTCCAGCGATATTGCCTTGAACTGCCAATATACTTTGTGTTGTTCTCCAATCCCATTGACAGAGCACAAACCCGTGTGTTTGGTAGTCGAATTTATCTTCAGAACATCGACCGTTTCATGCAGGCGTTTCAAGGGGCGACAAGTAGTCCGTACGGCTATCTGTTCGTATATTTAAAAGCCCATACCTCCCGAAGATCGTCGGCTGACGACCCACCTGTTACCCGGTGAGGGATCACCGCAACGTCATATACCCCTACACCATCTGCCGAGTCCACTCCTGGCAGAGCAGCAGCAGCAACACCCAACCGTGAAGGACCAACCCAACCCCGTACAAGGGAATGAACATAATGTGAACTCGAGGCTATGGAAGGATTTGTTCAAAGGAGGTATGGACGCCGAGATGGGCGAGACGTTGGGGGTCACAGAAAACAAGTTTCAACACAAAGGATATTCGAAAACAGAAGCCGCAATTTTAGCCCATAAAAGATTGGCACCCAGACTACGACGGGCTTTACGTCAGTAGTATGTCAACCTTGTGACACATATGAAATTGTTGGATAAGGATGCGGTTCATATGGAAATCGAAACAACAGCGTCGATGTTGAAAACCTCGGGCATGAACTGGAAAGCGGCGCATGTCAGAGCAATAGCACAAAAGCAACATTTGTTCGAACGCATCATTAAACGACGTTAAAGCGTTAAGAAAATGTGTTAAAGTGTTGAGACGAGCGTTAAGGCGTACAGATAGGGCGTTAAGGCGTAACAGTGGGCATTGGGGGCGTTTCTGTCTATGAAAGCAAGTGTATTCCCAAAACACGCACCGTCGACGTTCAACCGTCAACATGGCTTATACTTGTTCTGAGTGTGAACGCACGTTCACCCGACATTACGATATGATGTGACATCAGAAAAATATACATGTGATTGAAGACTCCGAGAAGTCCGTTGAGGCGGATGCTGATACAGAGACTGCTGAGAGTGTATCGACTGATACCGAAACAGAGATTGCTGACAGTCTGTATACTGATACGATGAGCTTGACCTCAGATAGTCAGCCTACATCCCAGGAAATTGATGCAGAACCTACCTTTTGGGATCGTATTGTGACAGCAGCTATCAATACTCACGCTGCAGCGATCGAGGACGCGGGACAGGATAACTTACAACAGGCGTACACCCAAATGCGCCCCTGCATCAGGAAAACAGCCATGGCGATCTATGAACAGTATAACTTACTACCGCTTGAATTGAAAGGCGACCCCATGCACAGGTCCATCATGAAGCCCAAGCGTCACTTGGGAGAGAATATGGGGCTACCACCCATCGAGGCCCTGGAAAATGCGATCAGAATGCGCAAACAACTGTTTCAGGACATGCTGCCCGAACAATATCCAGGCTTGCCCGACGAGGACTAGAACAAACGGATGGAACTTTCTGAAACGGCGACTTCTGATTGGAAGTGCAGCCGAGAATACATCTAACGGGCAAGAACGAATATGACTGATACAAAGGACGGCCTCTGATTGGACAAGAGTCTTCTTGAATTGTAAACCTACCCATCTCTAACTATAAATACGGAAACACGCATGTTAGATGTACATTTCTCACAACCTGTACCAGACCCGATCAAATGGAGAAGCCAGCCAATTCCAAGGCAGACGAGCAATCGCTGAAGATTGATGAACAGGTGCCGTTTCCCGTTCGACTTCCCAAAAGAGTTACCAAAAGATACCCGCCCATAACTATGGAAATGATAGATTTTTTCGGTGTGGGTTACAGTTCAACCAGAGGAGAGTCGGGAGATCTCCGCTACCATCGCCAGCGATGCCTGGCCTGCTTTGAGGGTGTACCCTTGGCCGGGTGTGATCTTTGCACGAGGAGAGTGGAGATTTTCCAGTGGGCGAAGTGAGAGCTTGCCACCAAAGGCCGTTTTTTCCTTGTATAGAAAAATATGATCGCAATCGAAAGAGAGACTTCTAACATATGTTCAGGCAGATGAAGTAATGAGTAAGAATCATACTAGGTCGCACCGAGCAAAGATGGAACTTTCTGAAATGGCGAATTCTGATTTGACAGCCGAGAATACATCTAACGAGCAAGAACGAATGTAACAGGACCAAATGGCGGCCTCTGATTGGACAAGAGACTTCTTGAATTATAAACCTACCCAACGATGATGTAACATTGGGGAAAATCAACTATATGAAAAAAACTTGTTTTTCTGTCCTCTTTGTTGTTCTTGTTTTTCTCTTATCTGTGTATATCCTGACGTCATAGACGTTATGCTAGGACGTAAAGACGGTCATTGATGGGCGTCACTGCATTTCCAATGATTTAATGTCTAGAAAAATGAGAGCTTTTGGGTTAATTCACCAGGGCGTTGAAGCGTTGAGCATGGCGTTGGCGGGCGTTGCTACAAGATGCCACTTGACACGACGCATTCGGACCCATAGTGGTTTAGTACCCCAAACACTCCCCCACGCACGCCAAAGATGCCTGCTTTCTATACTACGGCAAGACTGCGCATGCGCAGAGTGATGAAACCCGACGATACATTAGTCCAGTCGGATGCTTCTCCACGAGAGCTTCAAAATAAGACCTCATACGACACCATCGGACCAATATTGGCCCATGTCGGCCCCAAAATGTCTATTTCCATACACTTTGTCTACTGCGCATGCGCAGAATGACGATATTCCTACTCCACATCCACCCAGTCGAATGCTCTCTCACGACTGCTTCACATTGATACCTCATACGACTCCATCGGACCAATAGTGGCCCATGTCGATCCCAAAACGTTTCTTCCAATGCCCTTTTCCCACAATTCCATGTTTGCGCATGCGCAGAATGTTGACAACGGCCGAGACACTAGTCCAGGCGGATGCCCCCTCACATATACTTTACATTGATACCTCACTCGACTTCATCGGCCCACTAGGGACTCCCCTAGACCCCAAAACGTCTATTTCCATACTCTTTGTCTACTGCGCATGCACAGAATGGCGTCAGTTCCACGTCTCCCCCACCCCGCTGGATGCTCCTTTACGAATGCTTCACATTAATACCTCGTACGACTACATAGGACCGATAGTGGCCCACCTAAACCCCTAAACGTATATTTCCATTCCCTTTTCCCACAATTCCCTGTCTGCGCATGCGCAGAATGTTGAACACGGACGACACACTAGTCCAGGCAGATGCTCCTTCACGACTGCTTTACATTGATACCTCATACGACTCCATCGGCCCATTAGGGGTTCACCTAGATCCCAAAACGTCTATTTCCATACACTTTGTCTACCGCGCATGCGCAGAATGACGTCATTTTCACGTCTCATCCATCCCGTCGGATGCTCCTTCACGAATGCTTCAGCTTGATACCTCATACGACCCCATAGGACCAACAGTAGCCCACCTAGACCCCAAAACGTCTATCTCCAGACCCCAAAACGTCTATCTCCATACCCTTTTCCCACAATTTCCTGTCTGCGCATGCGCAGAATGTTGACAAAGGCCGAGACACTAGTCCAGCCGGATTCCCCCTCACATATGCTTCACATTGATACCTCATACGACTCCATCGGCCCATTAGGGGCTCACCTAGATCCCAAAACGTCTATTTCCATACCCTTTGTCTACTGCGCATGCGCAGAATGACGATATTTCAACCCCACATCCAGCCCATCAGATGCGTCTTCACGAATGCTTGACATTGATACCTCATACGACCCAATCGGACCATGCAGCGTATTTGAAGTCTGGGGACTACTTTTTCTCCGCGGAGGCAGACCGCATGACCGCATCACCGCGGAAGAATACATGCCCTTGCCCTTGCCCAACACGTGACACCGATATTTCAACCCCACACCCAGCCCATCGGATACCCCCTCGCATATGTTTCACATTGATACCTCACTCGACCCAATCAGACCACTAGGGGCCCACCTCGACCGCAATACGTCTATTTCCATACCCTTTTCCCACAATTCCCTGTCTGCGCATGCGCAGAATGTTGACAACGTCCGAGGCACTAGTCCAGGCGGATGCCCCTCACATATGGTTTCACATTGATACCCCATACGACTCCATAGGACCACTAGTGACCCACCTAGACCCTAAAACGTCTATTTCCATAACCTTTGTCTACCGCGGATGCGCAGAATGACGATATTTCAACCTCACACCCAGCCCATCAGATGCGCCTTCCCGAATGCTTGACATTGATACCTCATACGACCCAATCGGACTATGCAGCGTATTTGAAGTCTGGGGACTACTTTTTCTCCGCGGAGGCAGACCGCATCACCGCGGAAGAATACATGCCCTTGCCCACCACGTGACATCATACTACAAGATGCACTAATTCTTTGAGACGGCGTGTTTTTTTTGAGACGGCGCACACCTTTGCATGGACTATAATGCATTTGACCTCTACGCCAGATTCTTACGCCAGGTCAATGCGCGGTTAAATCCGTTGACTATACTACTGATAACTGCCTTGTCACTTATTTTACTATATCGTAACATCAGTAATTACAACACATATAAGGGAAGTGGGAAGAGGTGCCGACATACTGACGGAGTCGCATGACTTCACAGTATAGTCTTCTGGTTAACCTATTCTAAAGCACATACCAAGAATCTAACGATTTGTGATATGTGTTGTATCTCAGGACGAGGTACGCTTTTATTGTACCTGTTCATGTGGTAACTTGGATGACATGATCACACGGCCCTTAGCACCGGCAGAAGCGGTATTAGATACAAATCTAGAGAGCTATGATGGAAATGCTCTGACAACTCGTATATTGGAAATTGGTGAGCTGTATCACTGTGACAACTCGTACACTGAGGATTGGTGAGCTGTAGCGCCGTCAGATGAAAATGACGGCATTTAACACAAAAGACTAGTCTGTAAGATCCGATGTCGACCCAGCATCAACTTCCCACAATGCCAGCATATATGAAAGGCCAAAAGGTCTGAACACGGGGCGGGCCTCGGGGACGAAACGTCCACCAGCAGAATCTCGCCATATACAGGTAAAAATTACAACAGATATAAGAGAAGTGGGAAGAGGTGCCGACATACTGACAGAATCACATGATATCGCGGTATAGTCTTCTGGTTAACCTATTCTAAAGCACATACCAAGAATCAAACGATTCGTGATATGTGTTGTATCTCACGTACGCTTTTATTGTACCTGTTCATGTAGTAGCTTGGATGACATGACCACACGGCCCTTAGCACCAGCATAGGCGGTATTAGATACAAATCTAAAGAGCTATGATGGAAATGCTCTGACAACTGGCATATTGGTAATTGGTGAACTGTGTCGCTATGACAAAATCGTACACTGGAGATTGGTGAGCTTTATCGTCGTCAGATGAAAATGATGGCATTTAACACAAAAAGACTAGTCTGTAAGGCCCGATATCGACCCAGCATCAACTTGGGGGGCCTCGGGAAGAAACGTCCACCAGCAGAAACTCGCCATATACAGGTAAAAATCACAATACGTATAATCGAAGTGAGAAGAGGTGCCGACAAGTAAGTCCTTTCTTTAGCCGTGATGTCGTATCATTGTGAATGACGTATTGTGTAAGATGATGCCATAATATTAGTTCATTTCAATGCACAGGTTGTAAGGTGAGACCAACCCCGAAATGGAGATGTCAGCATGTTTAATATAGACGGGGATGGGGAGGAGGAGTTGAACCCACTACTACCGAAACTAACATCACATTCCAAAAAACGAACTCGAGGAGGAGGACAAGTCACACGCACCTTCCGTGTGTCTATAAATACAAACAGAAGCGAGAAATACGGAGCAACCGACAACAATCCATCTAACGTAACACAGAGTGCTGCAACACTAGACAAGCGAGTGGCAACATGGGATGACACGACTGCGAGTAGTGACACAGTTGACGGCTGTGGCACGACAGCAAGCGAGGCGGGCGGTGATTGCGACAAGACAGGCTCGAGCGATACTACGAACGACAGCAGCACGGACACAGACTCCCCCGCCGAATCCGAGATCGGGAATGGGGAATTCTCTGTCTGGCGGATGTCTGGTCGTCAGAAATTCCTGCTCCTAAACGTTCTACTCGGCGACTTCTTGACTTCAATTTGTTTGTCTCTCCTTGCGCCGTTCTTCCCACAAGAGGTGAGTCCTATTGGCGACTTCCAATAGACCTGAAACCTGTTGACTTTTTATCCTTCATCTATCCCATGATGCACTGTGCATCCATGCCAAATGAATGACAGTTTGTACCTGTGTAGTCCATAGATGGCGGATTTATACTTCACTTATTCCCACAATGCACCGCAGTGATGTCATCAGGTTTAAGGTCTATTGTTTTCAGCTAGCAAAACCAGTTAAATATGCTTTATAAAACAGGGTTATACTAACATCAATAAAAAAAAGGGGCTCCCCGTGTGTAAGAATTGGAGAGCTGTGGCGGCTCCTATACAAACTGAGACAATGCCCCTGCTATTTCCAGCATCTGTTGATTACTACAGCGTGAACAGTTATATCAGGAGCCCCGAATGGTGATATAAACTTGTTCTGTTTTTGTTTAATGGTGAAATATTTCAAGATTATAACAAGTTTTTCATGATTCCAAGTTATTGTCTTTAATAAGCTTCAGGTTGCACACGCTATTGGAATTTGATTAATTAACCAGTCGGGCATCATACTCCATAGACCTATCACCACCAGAACACGGAATTGTGTCCACGTCAGGTATGATATTGACTCTACGACGCTACACAGTATCCCAGACGCACAATGGTCACGTGGCTGACCCGGTGACCTGATTCCGGATATGATCTTTCATCTCGAAGAAATCAACGGATATGGATAGTTCAGATGGTCCAAAGTTAGACATCCATCACCGAGCATGAATATTCATATGCATCGGAACAAAAATACCGGTACTTTCAAGAAATATTACCCAGATTTGGTGTGCTAGTCGCCGTAGTTTAGTGCGTACTTAGATACGGGCCTACGGATCAGAACTCACCGGTTCGACCGTTCCCAGGGGAAAACTTTCCCTTCCAGAGAAAACTTCTCTGGTGATTTTTTTCTCGCAAGAGAAAATTGCTGGACATTTCCTAAATCCAACCTGTAAAATCACAAGAATAACCAACTGATTCAGTTATGAACTGTCCTTAACAGTAAGTAATCGACTGATGTGCCGTTGGGCCATGTGAAGTATTCGTTAGCGAAATGGACGTGACCTAAGTTACTGAAATGTACTACCGCCAGTTCATCTTGGTGACCAAGATGAACTCTTCAACTGGCCGTCGCACAATTCAATACCTCCGAACAGAAGAGCGTGTTGTAAATTTGAAATTAAAACTCCTCTAATATGTGAAGGATTAAACTTCTATTGTCACACTTTATTCAAAAATTGTCAAAAATATATGCCATATATACGATACTGGGACAAGGATACCGGTGTAGCCCGTGGTCGCGTTTTCTCCGTAATGGCTAACCTCAGCCACGGTAATGTCAGAAATTAACCATCGTTGTGGTGGGGAGAAATAGGAAGCTCGGACTACAACCGGATGAACGCTCCAGCAGTCTCCAATTTACTATCGGACACACCGAAAAGTGTCTGATCATGGAGAGCAAATGGGAAGGTCAGCCAATCGGATACAAGTTCATTCCAATATGTGTCTGGGATACTGTGCAGATTCGTAGAGCCTATATCATAACTGACGTTAAAACAATTGACCCCTACCACACAAAGAGCTACCGCTATACATTCGTTAGCTATGCGACGTAACGTGTGTGGGAATCATGACTGTCAGGTAACCCAGAAACTCTGGCTGTGATAGGTAAATTTAGGGTAAGGGGGCGTGGCATTCCTATCACAGCCGAGATCGCACCTAGGTTAAATTTTAGCGATAAAAATTTGACTGGCGAAGAGCAACTTTTCGCTGACGAAAATAACGAAACGGGAGCGAAAAAATATGCCAATTTGATACAGTTTGACCGACCTGAGCTTCTTTCACCATGTACCATCTCTAATGACTGTTTGGGACTCCAAAAAATTAGTGACGACGAAGAAAACACAATAAACGCTCGATTTCGATGTTTACCGCCATTTCTTCAGATTGCAGCTCAACGAGACTTGACCGCGCGTGCGCACTGGTATCGTGACCTTTCTGATCTGACTATGGTGAAATGGACGAGTCACGTGGTCAGAAAGGTCAATCGCGTTGGAAATCTCGTTTCTCAACGAGACTGAAAATGGCGGCAACTTGACGAGTTAGATGACAAAATTAGAGTTTGGAAGAAGATTTCGTCTAACGGAATGAGTCATTAGTTGATTATCAAAGTTCTGGAGATGCCAAATCATATTATTTATTCGATAAAATGCTTTTCGTGCCTTTGTCTCAATTCCCCACGCCGTGTGCAGTTGAAGATCTCGAGCGACTGACGTCTTATTTATTTTTTTCCTTTTCGGTCTGTATATGTGATTCGGGCTAAAGGGTCAGCAACAACAATAATAAAAAAAAAAATAGACCCCTTAGCCGATGTTTTCGGGCTAGACTGTCAGGCAGGTAGCATTCACACCATTCTAAATAAATGTCCCCAATGCTGCATGCAGTTAAGATAATTCTAAGTTCGATTCTGTTACAAAATTTAAGTTCAGGACTTTTACATTTGTAGGCAAATTCCAAGAACATTAGTGATGCCATCTCCGGTTGGATATTTGGCGTGTACCCCTTGACTCAGTTCGTCTTCGCCCCATTTTGCGGGAAGTTGGTACGTATAATAATAACGTTATGCCCATGCGCAATGTTACAAAGCCTGGGGATCTGGCTGGATGTTCCCCCAATTTTCTCCACTAACCAATGGAAATGTTCAATTTCTCTTTGGAAATTTGAATGGACCAATCAAGAGTCTTAGAACTAGAGATTTTGATGCACTGGATCCATTGGCAAATATGATATCCATTCAACTATAAGTATGCTAGCATCGATCCACACATGTCCGTCCATCGATCGCCCGATCGATGCCCGGACCCGTTTAGTGTCTTTTTACCAGTACTTAGCTTTGATGGCATTCATCAATTCAGCCTGTCATCCATATCCACGGCTTTAGTCATTGGGACCCCGCTGATGGAAATTTCCCTTGTTCATACCTCTTTTGAAACTGACAATAAAAAAAGGTAGACGAGAAGAGGATAAGGAAGTTTCAGAAAATTGGGAAAATAAATGACATTTTCGTTATATGTGGTCAAGAGGAAGCGTAGGCCCTTCACATTCAAAATGAAGGATAACATTATGTTGTCACCAGGCTCATTTTTGCATAATCTGGAATTTAGTATGGTATATTTTTAATGATATAACCATACTCTTAACATATGGGATAAGATAAGAATTTGATAGAAGTTAGTGGGATACTTCAGCAATTTATTCATGTTTATAGCAATTTATGGGCTGCCGATTTTAAAGGATATCGTAAATATTTCCCATTATTTTACAGATGCCCATAATTGGGGGGCGATTTATGTTCCTGGCTGGTGCGTTTTGGAGTGGCGGCTGTACTGTATTGTTTGGGTGAGTATTTATATATATATCTCTTGGGCGGCGAAGGGCCTGGCTTGGTCAGACTACGAACACGTCATGGATAAGTGGGGTGGAGGTCGAGATGAAATGTTATTGCAGAATGCTAAAAAACGATATGGTGCACTGCAGAGGATCGTGTGAAGCTGAACGATTATTTTAAAAACATGTCCGTCGCCAGGGAGAAAAAAGCCTGTGATCATCGGTGGCCCAATTTCTTAAAATGTTCTCGCAGTCTGTTCCACACGATCCATAAGGAGTCCTAGTTTGGAATAATAAGTCTTATCCTGAGAGGATACTATGTCTGTTTGTTGATAGGATACTCTCTCCGTCTAACGGAAGGATACGCTCTCTATGCTGGGAGGATACTCTCTCCGTATGCTGGAAGGATACGCTCTCTATGCTGGGAGGATATTTCTCTCCGTATGCTGGAAGGATACGCTCTCTATGCTGCGAGGATACTCTCTCCGTCTGCTGGAAGGATACGCTCTCTATGCTGGGAGGATACTCTCTCCGTCTGCTGGAAAGATACGCTCTCTATGCTGGGAGGATACTCTCTCCGTCTGCTGGAAGGATACGCTCTCTATGCTGGGAGGATACTCTCTCCGTATGCTGGAAGGATACGCTCTCTATGCTGGGAGGATACTCTCTCCGTATACTGAGAGGATACGCTCTCTATGCTGGGAGGATACTCTCTCCGTCTGCTGGAAGGATACGCTCTCTATGCTGGGAGGATACTCTCTCCGTATGCTGGGATGATACGCTCTCTATGCTGGGAGGATACTCTCTCCGTCTGATGGAAGGATACGCTCTCTATGCTGGGATGATACTCTCTCCGTATTCTTGGAGGATACGCTGTCTATGCTGGGAGGATACGCTCTCTATGCTGGGAGGATACGCTCTCTATGCTGGGAGGATACTCTCTCCGTATGCTGGGAGGAAATGCTCTCTATGCTGGGAGAATACGCTCGTTATGCTGGGAGGATACTCTCTCCGTATGCTGGGAGGATATGCTCTCTATGCTGGGAGAATACGCTCGTTATGCTGTGAGGATACTCTCTCCGTGTGCTGGGAGGATATGCTCTCTATGCTGGGAGAATACGCTCGTTATGTTGGGAGGATACTCTCTCCGTATGCCGGAAGGATACGCTCGTTATGCTGGGAGGATACTCTCTCCGTATGCTGGGAGGATATGCTCTCTATGCTGGGAGGATACGCTCGTTAACCTGGGAGGATACTCTCTCCGTATGCTGGGATGATACCCTCTCCAAATGCTGGGAGGATACTCTCTTCGTATGCTGGGAGGATATGCTCTCTATGCTGGGAGGATACGCTCGTTAACCTGGGAGGATACTCTCTCCGTATGCTGGGAGGATACGCTCTCTGCTGGAAGGATACCCTCTCCGTATGCTGGAAGGATACGCTCGTTATGCTGGGAGGATACTCTCTCCGTATGCTGGAGGATACGCTCTCTATGCTGAGAGGATACTCTCTCCGTATGCTGGGAGGATACGCTCGTTATGTTGGGAGGATACTCTCTCCGTATGCTGGGAGGATACGCTCTCTATGCTGGGAGGATACTCTCTCCGTATGCTGGGAGGATATGCTCTCTATGCTGGGAGGATACGCTCGTTAACCTGGGAGGATACTCTCTCCGTATGCTGGGATGATACCCTCTCCAAATGCTGGGAGGATACTCTCTCCGTATGCTGGGAGGATATGCTCTCTATGCTGGGAGGATACGCTCGTTAACCTGGGAGGATACTCTCTCCGTATGCTGGGAGGATACGCTCTCTGCTGGAAGGATACCCTCTCCGTATGCTGGAAGGATACGCTCGTTATGCTGGGAGGATACTCTCTCCGTATGCTGGAGGATACGCTCTCTATGCTGAGAGGATACTCTCTCCGTATGCTGGGAGGATACGCTCGTTATGTTGGGAGGATACTCTCTCCGTATGCTGGGAGGATACGCTCTCTATGCTGGGAGGATACTCTCTCCGTATGCTGGAAGGATACGCTCTCTATGCTGGGAGGACCCCCTCCGTATGCTGGGAGGATACTCTCTCTATGCTGGGTGGATAATCTCTCTATGCTGAGAGGATACTGTCTGTATGCTGGGAAGATACTCTCACCGTATGTTGGAGGATACGCTCGTTAACCTGGGAGGATACTCTCTCCGTATGCTGGAAGGATACGCTCTCTATGCTGGGAGGATATTTCTCTCCGTATGCTGGAAGGATACGCTCTCTATGCTGCGAGGATACTCTCTCCGTCTGCTGGAAGGATACGCTCTCTATGCTGGGAGGATACTCTCTCCGTCTGCTGGAAAGATACGCTCTCTATGCTGGGAGGATACTCTCTCCGTCTGCTGGAAGGATACGCTCTCTATGCTGGGAGGATACTCTCTCCGTATGCTGGAAGGATACGCTCTCTATGCTGGGAGGATACTCTCTCCGTATACTGAGAGGATACGCTCTCTATGCTGGGAGGATACTCTCTCCGTCTGCTGGAAGGATACGCTCTCTATGCTGGGAGGATACTCTCTCCGTATGCTGGGATGATACGCTCTCTATGCTGGGAGGATACTCTCTCCGTCTGATGGAAGGATACGCTCTCTATGCTGGGATGATACTCTCTCCGTATTCTTGGAGGATACGCTGTCTATGCTGTGAGGATACGCTCTCTATGCTGGGAGGATACGCTCTCTATGCTGGGAGGATACTCTCTCCGTATGCTGGGAGGAAATGCTCTCTATGCTGGGAGAATACGCTCGTTATGCTGGGAGGATACTCTCTCCGTATGCTGGGAGGATATGCTCTCTATGCTGGGAGAATACGCTCGTTATGCTGTGAGGATACTCTCTCCGTGTGCTGGGAGGATATGCTCTCTATGCTGGGAGAATACGCTCGTTATGTTGGGAGGATACTCTCTCCGTATGCCGGAAGGATACGCTCGTTATGCTGGGAGGATACTCTCTCCGTATGCTGGGAGGATATGCTCTCTATGCTGGGAGGATACGCTCGTTAACCTGGGAGGATACTCTCTCCGTATGCTGGGATGATACCCTCTCCAAATGCTGGGAGGATACTCTCTTCGTATGCTGGGAGGATATGCTCTCTATGCTGGGAGGATACGCTCGTTAACCTGGGAGGATACTCTCTCCGTATGCTGGGAGGATACGCTCTCTGCTGGAAGGATACCCTCTCCGTATGCTGGAAGGATACGCTCGTTATGCTGGGAGGATACTCTCTCCGTATGCTGGAGGATACGCTCTCTATGCTGAGAGGATACTCTCTCCGTATGCTGGGAGGATACGCTCGTTATGTTGGGAGGATACTCTCTCCGTATGCTGGGAGGATACGCTCTCTATGCTGGGAGGATACTCTCTCCGTATGCTGGGAGGATATGCTCTCTATGCTGGGAGGATACGCTCGTTAACCTGGGAGGATACTCTCTCCGTATGCTGGGATGATACCCTCTCCAAATGCTGGGAGGATACTCTCTCCGTATGCTGGGAGGATATGCTCTCTATGCTGGGAGGATACGCTCGTTAACCTGGGAGGATACTCTCTCCGTATGCTGGGAGGATACGCTCTCTGCTGGAAGGATACCCTCTCCGTATGCTGGAAGGATACGCTCGTTATGCTGGGAGGATACTCTCTCCGTATGCTGGAGGATACGCTCTCTATGCTGAGAGGATACTCTCTCCGTATGCTGGGAGGATACGCTCGTTATGTTGGGAGGATACTCTCTCCGTATGCTGGGAGGATACGCTCTCTATGCTGGGAGGATACTCTCTCCGTATGCTGGAAGGATACGCTCTCTATGCTGGGAGGACCCCCTCCGTATGCTGGGAGGATACTCTCTCTATGCTGGGTGGATAATCTCTCTATGCTGAGAGGATACTGTCTGTATGCTGGGAAGATACTCTCACCGTATGTTTGGAGGATATTCTTTCCGTATGCTGGGAGTGAGTGAGTAAGTAGGATTTAACGTCGTTTTCAACATTGTTTCAGTCATATCACGACGGTCCCTACATGTGCCCGAACACGAGAGTGTCCACAGTTCCTATTATTCTGGACACTGATCAGCCCAGCCAGTACAGCACCCGGTCACCCATCCAAATATTGACCGAGCTCAACGCTGCTTAACTTCGGTGATCCGACGAGAACCGGTGTGCCCAACGTGATGCGCCGTACCCGTATGCTGGGAGGATATACTCTCTCCGTATGCTGGGATGATACCCTCTCCAAATGCTGGGAGGATAATCTGTTCTTATTTTATGTACTTTATCATTATCATCTAATGTATTCATCTTGTCTTCCACTATTGAGTCGTATCCAATATTTTCATAGCAACGTATACAATTATTTTCAAGCTTTCTGCAGTACGTTCCCGTGGAGGAGGATGGAGGCAAGGTGTTTATAGCCCTCTGTTTCATCCTACGGATTATACTGGCGGCCGGCTGTACCGCCCTGCAGACTGCCGGTTATGCGTTTTCCTTCGAGGAGTTCCCCAACAGCATTACCACAGTATTTGTAAGTACCGGTATTCTATGAGGTTTATTATTTAAATAAGCCTTTTCTCTAAGTTATTCAGAGTTCATACATCATCCCAGTGTATACGTCATCCCACTCCGAGAGTTTACACGTCATCCCACTCAGAGCGTTTATACGTCATCCCATGCAAAGACTGTATACGTCATACTCACTCACCGTTTATACGTCATCTCACTCAAATAGTTTATAAGTCATCTCACTCAAAGAATTTATATGTTATCTCCCTCAAAAGACCTCATCTTGAAAAATATCCATCAAAATATATGTTGATAATTTTGCAAGTCCATTTATTTTCATGACCTGAAAAATAAAGATCCGGATGTTAAAGATAAATTTCTCTATGTTTCTCGCAAGCAATGAGTATTTTTTTCTCCCGATACAGGGTGTAATGGAAGTATTTGTGGGACTTGGGTTCATGGTTGGACCGGCGATCGGAGGACTTTTATATGGGGTAAGTATCGCTATGAACGACAGGTGACTATGGCATGTCTTTCGTTAAAATAACTGCTATATCCATAGTGAGTGACTCGGCCTACTGTATTCCGTGCCATTCCTGCAAAACACTGGCTCTGTGCAACTAATGTATGAATAGTCTGCTAAATATAACACCCAATGAACGGACGACAGGGGAGACACCTTCCCTGAATCTTATTATATTTCGACATTAGCTGGGTTCATCTGGGGAAAAGCTGGATGGACAACACGCTCGATCCTTGTCTAATGTAAAGGCTGGAAGGACGTCGTAACCAGCGGTGTTTTTCGGATATGGACATCTGAATTCAAATCAACCCGAGGTGATGAAAGACATGACACGAAGGCTGGCTCTTAATTCGCTTATAATGGGCATATTCGGAATCACGGGGTCTTGAATGCGATTCGAAAATCCCAATAATAACACTGTTGGAAACTAAGCAACAGAAAACCCCCATATCAAAGTGGATATAGAAACCAACCAAAAACTATCTGGTGTATCTGGTTAAATCTGTTCAAGTTCATGATTAAAGACAATTGTTGACTTGATATGGTTTTATCTTACAGCTTGGAGGCTTTTACCTGCCGTTTGTAGTAGTTGGAGGGCTGATCCTGGCCTCTGTACCTCTTAATTACTGTTGTCTCCCAACCTTGAAAAGTAAGTGGTTAATAGAATTTCTACCAACACATTTTTCCTTATAATAATGTTACCCACCAATATGCAACGATTTTGATTGGTCACGAGACAATGCATACAATAGCCAAGTCTGGGGACAAAAATGTATCTTTTCAGCGACACAAAGACTCAGACAATATCTTCCTACATGAAGTATCTACCAAAATATGACAGCGGTATCAGATTATTAAATCAGGACAATGTGCACTCTCAGAAATATTCAGGGAATAATACTGAATAGATCAGGCTGCACATCCTCAACTCAATTTCAGGGATTTTATCTGAAATCCAGGGATAATTTCCTGAATTTTAGAAAAAAAAGATCCCTGAATGAGAAGATTTCCCCTGAAATTCAGGCAAAATTACCAACCTGATTAGTATGTTCCCGACCCTATTCAGGTACGTAAAATCCCCTAAAATTCAGGTAATTCAGCTCTAATTCATAGATGATATACCTGAATTTCAGGAAATTATCCCTGGATTTCAGGTAAAATCCATGAAATTGAGTTGTGGATGTGCAGCCTGATCTATTCGGGGTTATTCCCTGAATATTTCTAAGAGTGCGTGTCTGTAGAGCATATATAAGCATATATAAGCATATATCTTTAAGGCGTGAGAATCGACATCAACTTCTGATATCACGAATTTTCTGACAAATCTATGATCTAGAATTTGATCAGTCCCAAATTACAATGGTCTATTTGGTGACTATCAATGTATTTTACATGTAAAATGTTGTAGCTGTGGAAATGAGCATGCTGTTGTTGTGTTTTCCAAGGTCCCGTGAAAGTGTCCGGAGAAGAATCTGTATGGAAACTTATGAAAATGCCGTCTATTTGTGTGATGAATATTGTCGTAGTGGCCGGATCTGTGATATGGTCGATACTGGACCCCACACTGGAGCCTCATCTCAGGACAGTACGTACAGTTTTCACAGCCCGTGAAGTCCGAGCTTACTTTCCGGACGTTCATAAAGTTAGACCGCAGTTCGCAGTTCATTATTCGAGAAGACCAGCAATTATTTCCTGAGATATGGAAATCTGTATTTTTTTTTTATTATGAGTACTTTGAACTCCAAACTCTGTATAGCAAGAGAGAATGTCATGCTCTATATCTTTGCATATTCATATCCCAAATCTGACGCCAGGGGGCGCTGCTAGGGGCGATGTTATGAGTCGCTGAATGACTGTTTTCGAATAACGAACTGCGAACCGCGGTCTAACTTTATGAACGTACTTTCCAGTATAGGGTGGCGTATTCAACACAAAAGTGAAATTCTCTATCAATTTAACTACTCTATCACTCGAGAATTTCGGCTCAGATTACTATCAAATTTAGGATGCACATTCCAGGTATTATTGTTTTATTAGAGAGTTTACGGTAACTGTTAACTACTTGACATGTTGCATAAAAAAATTGGTGTAGAGCCCATACGAGAAAAAACATCATCGGATATAAAAAAAAGGCACCTGATTGGCAAATCACAGTGTCATTTGATTGGTCAAGCTGCAGAGTTTTCGCAGTGTTCAGATTGAATATCGTGACGAGATGACTGTTGAGATGATTTTTTTTCACTTCATACTATTTCAGTTTGACTTGTCGGCAGAAATTATCGGCCTTCTATTTCTCTTGATGTCGGCGTTCTACGCTCTAACAGCTCCGCTATGGGGGCGGATCGCCGACAAAATGGTAGGCTGAAAATTGAACACGGTACTTTCATTGTTGTCTGTAATAAAGTTAGGAATTCTACTAGATGCGAAAAACGTCAACTCTTGAAATTTGAGACAAAAATATTATAATCCTCGTTTCCAATACATCTTCGTCGGATTCCGATCTCATAAGGAATATCTAGGATGATGCATCTCGTGTAATGCATAATGCATTTCGCATAATGCAAAATGCATTTCGCTTGATCGCCTAATGTATAATTCAATTAATGCATTATACGTTTCGCGTAATAGATAATGTATTTTGCACAATGCAGAACCCAAAAATGTATTAAAAGAAACGGATATATGGCTTGGCATGTGTACGTGGTATTGTGGAATGTTTTTTGTATCCAAATATAAAACAAGGCATCCAAAAATTGTTGCATTTTTCAGGATGATAACAAGATCCTTCTTGTGCCTGGCTTCATTTTCGCTGCTATTGGGTTGTTGTTGTTGGGACCATCGCCAGTGTTCTGTCTCGGGGACAATTACAAGTAAGCATGACATGCCGCCAATCAGGCCTACTTTCAAGTTGAACTATTGTTTAATGTGGACGGTACCTGGTGATACAGTCAGAATGTAACTGTTATCTCTAGTGATAAAAGTTTATCGTGTGTTCAAGGGTAGATGACCCTGTTCTTCTGTCAGGAGTGAAACAACTTCTGCTTTCGAGCGTCATGAGTTTTTGCTCCGGTGTGGCCTTCTTCTATACTACGTGACAACAAGGCCCCGGAACCAAACCACTCATCAGATGTAGTTGTTGGGAAAGTGCCTGACGGGCAATATTTGCCGAACCCGTTGACCATAACCAATAAAATAATTCGAATCTATGTCCACTTACCTTTCATAAGACATCTTGTTTATGAGTGACTGTGTTTTTTTGGCGTTGCAAGACATCTAAACTCTGAGAGGGGGGAGGGGGTAAAACTGCATCGACCAGAACGTCGATTACGCGCCACAACACCGCGCGACAAACACAATACGCACAGCGGCGATGTCATCCTCTCTCAAGGTACTTTGCGCTACGCTCCATTTAGCCTGTAAGGGTCTCGCCATTTTTTGCATGATCTCGGGTCAAGTCCGGCACAGTCCGTGAGACCCTGACAGCACTAAATGGAGAGGCGCGAAGCAGAACGTTTACCCCCCATGTCAGAGTTTAGATGCCTTACAAAGCTAAAAATGGACAGTCACTCATAAACAATGTGTCTTATGAAAGGTAAGTGGACATGAAATCGAATTGTTTTATTGGTTATGGTCAACGGGTTCGGCAAATATTGCCCGTCCGGCACTACGTCTGGTGAGTGGTTTGGCTCCGAGGCCTTGTTCTCACGTACTATGAAAGAAGGCCCGGCGGGAGCTACATGAGAATCAAAATCCGGGGACGGAATATCTTGAGGATACCCTCTCCATGCAGGCTTTGAAATGGCGAGTCATATGTTGCCTTGGTTTAGACACTCTTGTACGCCTACACTCACTCCAAATCGGATGAAATATGACAACAACTGCCCGTGCCGGACGCATCTCCACTGCACGGCTCTACCTGATTGACAGCTTGTTCATTCAACTTGACTGCATTGTTTTGGTGACATGCACACGCCCAAAATTTTACCAACTATCGTCAACCTCTTGTCGATTTGTCTTGAGCCTGGGGACGGTATCTGCCAGCTATTTCGTCTCAGGATTTAAATCTCAGAGTAGAAGTGAAACATAGTTTCCTGGGTAAACTGTATACATATGACAGTCTGCTACGGCGCAGTCTGAACAGGCAAAACGCCAACTCACCACGTCCCATAGTATGAAGTCAACATTTGAATATAAGCAAATCGTATTCTAAATACCGCTTCGTCTTGTTTATTTCATCGCAACCAATTTATCATTGAGTTTGCCGCCATGCCTCCTGGGCTAGTGTATTCAGGCACGTGTTCACATACACTCAAATGGGTCGCAAATCCAGCACAGACCGGGGCAAGAGACCAAAGTGAAATGCTGGGGCAGTTGACTACCGTAAAAGGGACAGGGAGAATACAACTTCAGCGTTCCATGTGACTACATCTTGGGTCAAACTCGACTAACTTTTCGGCCAAGCCCGACCATGCAGGGTCAACTTCACCATCCTCTGAGATAAACATGATTACTGATATCCTCTGGGTCAAACCGGTCCACCCCTGTGTCTCTTGGGTGTGCAAGCTTGAAACCACACTTCTGGTGTAGTAGATTAGCCATGGAATGAGAAATTGAAATGAGCAGCAAAAGATGCTCATCCGCTTGCCTTCATTTATAGTTTTGAGCAGGAGAATGGGCCGGGATGTTGGGGGAGAACAGAGCCCTGAGAAATGGTGACGCGAGATGGAAGCCTATTCAACTCTTCGTCTTTGCAGACAGAAAACTACTGACGACGAGGGATTATTTTGAATTTCTTATCTCTGGTGGCGTTATCTACCAACTCGAGATTCACACCAACTCCGCTGTTTGGCCACTGCAATGCAGTAACGCAGTATAATCTATACAGTCATGCAGCCAGTCGAACCGGAGCAAGGGGCTACGCAGCAGACCACCTGACCAAATGACGACAGCGCATGCGCATAATAATAAAGCACACTTGGTGTGACACCAGGTTGATCACAGAGTGATCAGGGTCACTGCATACGCGTATCAGTAGTCAGTCTTTTGTTTGTCTATGTTATCACTCTGGATGGCCATGTTTATGTCTCTTGTCGGTGGCTGGTGCCCTCCCTTCCGGCCCTCTCTTTGACCACCCAATTCCTCTGAGTGCACGTTGTCCTCCGCCGACGGGACATACATCTTGTTTAAGACTGGTTAGTTTCCCCACTGACGGAACAGAGTTGCTTCAATCGCAAAAGACAGAACTCGGTTGTTTCAATCCTGACGGGGAAAACGTCCTGATCAAACAGGATTAAAACAACCATACTGACAAATCACAAGATTGTTTGCCCGATGTCAGCAAGGGTTGCCTCAATGCTGACTCGACAGTCTCATTCTGGTTTTGATGGAACGCGGAGGGTTGTTCTACTACAAACAGAACTCGAGGGAGTTATTTCATTACACCCGATTTTTTTTACTAATGACGCGACTCCAGTTTGTACAGTACTGACGGGCCCCAGGATCGGTTCACTGTTGTTATTGTAAAACATGATTAAACTACTAACGGAACAAAAGGTTGTTTATTGCGGATGGAACCCAGGCTGGCTTCACAGCAATGTCTTTTTGTTCATTACGGTTGACATATGTTGTTTCACTACTGACGCTACACCAGGCTGTGCAACTACTGACGGTTCACCCCATGGTTCAACTACTGACGGTACAGCGGGTTGTTCAACTACTGACGCAACTCCTGATCGTTTTCCACTGACGCGACTCCGGGTTGTGCGTTACTGACGTGGCACATGATCGGCTCAATAGCAAAAGTTTTTCACTACTGACGTAATCCGTGGCGGCTTCACAGCTGGTGGAACATAAGGTTGTTTTAATACTGGTGGAAAATATGGCTGTTACGTTACGGATGGAATCCAGGGTTTTTTCAATACCTTTTGCACACATGCAGGGCTGTTTAACTATTGGTGAGTCAAGGGTCGTCTCACTAGTATGGCAATGTCGGATTGTTTCACCACTCACAGAACACGAAATTGTTTCATTACTGATGGAACACAGGGTTGTTAACAGCCCCCGAGCTAGCGTATCTAATTCCGCTGAAGCCGGTGCTAGGGGCCGTGTGGATACTTCATTGTCACCACATGAACAGCTGCAATAAATGCACCGCTGAGATACTAAGGCTACATCCGAGAATCCACCGAATTCTCGGGTCTGGATGTTAGGTGTTGACGAATGCTTTCCTGTAGAGTTATATGGTTGCTTTTTAGTCGCCAGACGTCGTCAATTTTTCCCACCTCCTGCATATCGCTCCAATTCAATCACTGACGGTACATACGGTTGTTCAACTACTGACAGATCACAGGATCGCTCCGCTACTATCGCAGTACCTGATTGTTTCATCACTGGTGGAACACAGGTTTGCTCAACTATTGACAGTACACCGGGTTGTTCATCTGCTTTCAGGACACAGGGTTGTTCAACTAATGACGATACACCGGATTGTTCAACTAATGACGATACACCGGGTTGTTCAACTACTGACGATACATCAGATTGTTCAACTACTGACGATACACCGGGTTGTTCACTACTGACGATACACCAGATTGTTCAACTACTGATGATACACCAGATTGTTCAACTACTGACGATACACCGGGTTGTTCACTACTGACGATACACCAGATTGTTCAACTACTGATGATACACCAGATTGTTCAACTACTGACGATACACCGGGTTGTTCACTACTGACGATACACCAGATTGTTCAACTACTGATGATACACCAGATTGTTCAACTACTGACGATACACCGGGTTGTTCAACTACTGACGATACACCAGATTGTTCAACTACTGACGATACACCAGATTGTTCAACTACTGACGATACACCGCGTTGTTCAGCTACTGACGATACACTAGATTGTTCAACTACTGACGATACACTAGATTGTTCAACTACTGACGATACACTAGATTGTTCAGCTACTGACGATACACTAGATTGTTCAACTACTGACGATACACCGCGTTGTTCAGCTACTGACGATACACTAGATTGTTCAGCTACTGACGATACACTAGATTGTTCAACTACTGACGATACACTGACTTGTTCACTACTGACGATACACCAGATTGTTCAACTACTGACGATACACCGGGTTGTTCAACTAATGATGATACACCGGTTTGTTCAACTACTGACGATACACCAGATTGTTCAACTACTGACGATACACCGGGTTGTTTAACTACTGACGATACATCAGATTGTTCAACTACTAACGATACACCGAGTTGTTCAACTGACAGGGCTCCGGGTTGTTCAACTACTGACGGTAAACGGAGTTGTTCAGCTGACAGGGCCCCGGTTCGTTCAACTGCTGACACTTCACGGGGCTGTTAAACTATACTTATCAATAGATCAACCGCTTCTTTGCTGTTAGAGCATGGTAAAACTGACCATTCCTTACCACAGGAGGATTTATTTGACTGGAACTATACTATTCTATAATGTTATTGTCGGTGGTCATATGTGTCCACGTTTTGTAATTACCACCGTTGGATTTTTGCCGATTGATATTCTTGCTCTGAATGTACTCCTATATAGGATTATCCTATTCATATCATTGTTTATATTGCCTGCATTTTCAGTGAGCTTTGGATGAATGTGTTAGCTCTCTGTCTATTGGGCATGAGTTCCAGTCTGGCTATAATACCGTCCTTCGACGTCTTTCTGGATCTGGCCGGGTGAGTATACGATAAATTCCCTATTAATTCGCCGTCAAATTCAATTCGAAAACGTATCTTTTGTTTCTGTATTGCGTTTCATGGTTACCGCAGCGTCTTACCCTTTGTCTGTTCAGATCGACCAGACGGTCACAAATCAGCAGCAGATTAATTTAGGTTGACTAGTTTAACATTCTGATTACTCTACTCTACGCAGTAACATGTGTTGTGATGAATTTACGATGATTTTATTTCATAGGGATATAGGGTTTGAGGAGAATGCCAATACGTATGGAGTCGTCGCTGGGCTATGGTGTTCCATGTATGCACTAGGGTAAATATATGATCAAGCTGGAATTCCACTATTAATCCAAATAATACCGGTAATCATTAGAGCCTTATGACTACTAATTTAATAAATTCTGTTGCACATTCAAATGACCTAAACCCGCGCATTGTTGAAAAAAAATATGAATAAATATGCAGATGTTCAGATAAGTTAACTTTCGTTTTCAATAATCCAGACAGATGTTCATACTGTCTGCATTTTCCCTAAATATAAATCCTATTTGGTCCATGTAACATTTTGCGTGGTTTTACAGTGACTTTATTGGCCCGTCAGTCGGAGGCATGTTGATGACAGCGGTGGGCTTCCCCATGTGTATGACATACGCTGCCGGTGTCTGTATATTTGTGGTAAGTTTGTTGGACTTTGAGGAGCTAGACATGAGTTTGAGTTAACCTGAACTGATTATGACGGGCTGTGTGTTCATACGGACAAATATGAAGGGATGTGAACTATTCCATTGGATATCTGTTAAACCCTCTCAAGGGAAACGATAATATGTAATGGACACTGTTCAACAAAAAAAACAAAACAAAAAAAACAACAATTGAATCTTCTGTTCAACCTGCATCGGTGTAAACCAGCCTCTGGGATTGACTATAGGTGAACAGACCGGCATCAGTGAGTCCATTGTGGTAGTTTGACACAGGTATATTGCATTAGCACAATCCATTATTTGTTTTTTTTTATAGCAAAGGCATGAACATGATATCTGGCAAAGAACACTGTGTTTATTGATACCGGAATGGTTCTTGTGCCCAATAAAGCGAGAAGATGAAACAATGGGTGGTTAATTTAGCGGAGCACAACTACCAAACGGAAGTCGGACCAATCTGCTCACTGGACTGATGCGCAGGCGCAAGCTGTCCCATTCTGAAATCACTATTGGCAGTTTGAAGTCGGATATGACTTGCATCACGGGATATCTCCCAGTTCGGAATCATTTAATTGGGCGGTTCAAATTTTCAAACAGGAGTCCGGTGTTTTCATTGGTTTGTGCGTAAAAATGAAAGAACATTCAGCCAATCAGTGTTTGTATGAGGTCCATGAATTTACTCATAACATGAAGGGTCCCAGAAATACGTATGTCGTTGTCCTGGTTGAAGATTATCTTGAAATCACCCGTCCTAACTATAAACGTTTATGAACAATAAATGGAATAAGCATAATTTTAGGGTGATCGAATTAACCATAAAATAATATATATTTTAAAATTAATTCTTTCACTGTTCTTTCTATTTTCAGGTGGTGATGTTAATAGTGATGATAGTGCTCGAACGATACTGTAAACGTTTGAGAAAACACTGTGTTGATATTGAGAATGATTTGACTAGTGAAGAGGAGAAAGTGAAGTGTAATGTTGTGAAGATTGAAGGTTGTGATAGAACTCCACTGTTAGAAAGTATCGAAGAGAGCTATAGAACTAACCACTTTATATTCATGGATCCCAAAGTATAAAGACACAATTTCATTCCATCCCGAGGTATGAAGACACATTTGTATTCCTTTCTGAGGTATTCGGACACAATTTAATTCCATTCCGATGTATTCGGACACAATTTCTTTCCATCTCGAGGTATGAAGACACAATTCCATTCCTTTTCGAGGTATGAAGACACAATTTAATCCCATTCCGTGGTATGAAGACACAGTTTCATTTTGCATGGATGTTAACATGACGCTGGCTCTTGCGTAAATTTCCCGGAATAATTTACCAGTTTACTTGAAGAAAGCGGCGCCAACAGTGCTGAAGTTATCCGGATGTTCTCAAAGACAGTGCTGAATTCATCCAAAGAATCTGGATTAAGTTTAAGAGAGCAACGGGGAATCAGTGTGCAATATAGGATGTTTTTGGAATTTCCCTTTATGCCATTCTTCTATAAACGCCGCGAATGGTATGTTCTTCATCCTGTGTGTTGTAAAACTGGGTATAAGATCTTGACAGGACTGCATATCGGCCAATCCATTGACCTCGTCATTCAAGCAGCCGATTCAAACATCGACGTCATTGATATATCTAATAGTTGGATAAATTCAACGTACCTATCACCTGTACGGTAATAATAAAAGCTTATTGAAAATACTATTCATATATCCATCTGTAATTGGTCAATATACGTCACAATATCGGTCTCATGTTTTCAATTAATCGAGTTGAATGCTGTACTTAAGGTGGATGAATTATTGAATAACTGACCGCACATTTACACATACAAACTTTATTCTGTCAATACAAGTATTATGAGCACGAGGTACCAATTTGCATGTGCATTTAGTAGGATTATAATTGCAGTATTCGGATAATCTCGAAGAAAATTCGGAAAAGCCTTTGCTAAAGCACAGTAAACTAAGTCATTGTAACACCATTTACATACAAACTTGGCCTAGGGAATGGCATGGTCGATAGGTGCAAACTTTTGTTCTGCCCAAAGAAAACATATAAGTTTTAGTAAGCAGGTGGCGCGCGAATAAATTCAGGGAAACAAGTTTTTCCGTCTTCATCAGTTGAAAAATCTGGGATACGTTATGACGGAACGTTATTATTTCAAAGCGCACTTTATTATTTCATTGTAGAAAGCTCGCCGGTATTTCGATATATAAATAAAACTGTTTCAACCCCCGTGGGATGTGATAAATGCCACTATGCAACGCAATATCTGTTAT
The DNA here is from genome assembly GCA_036873755.1 of Hanleya hanleyi. Classification (NCBI taxonomy): domain Eukaryota; kingdom Metazoa; phylum Mollusca; class Polyplacophora; order Lepidopleurida; family Hanleyidae; genus Hanleya; species Hanleya hanleyi. Next base: position 62,055 of record JAVTVY010019081.1, read on the forward strand.
GTCCTCTCGATAGTGCCATACGCTCCGGTCCCCCAACAGACGCTGATTAAACGCGTCCTAACACTGATGAAACTCCATATCAAATCTGAAAAAATATGTGCATTCAAATCAATTGAATTGTTCGTGTCCGCATTGGGGCGCAAAACGTAATTTAAAATTTTCTCCAAAACGAGAGTTGATCCTAAACCCTCGAGTTCGGCGGAATTTCGATTTTGTGGATTAACTTGTCATTACGAATTTTTCAGAACATGAAACTCCAAAGCGACTAATTGGGCAACTACTGAACCTATGTTATCTAGAAACGCACGCGTACAAAATTATATTTTCGTCAAAAATACACGATATTCAAGTTTGTAATTATTTTCATATTTTCATGAAGATTTCGATTAAAATCCGACAAGTGATTGTGTTTGAGCGAAGCCTCTTTGCGGAAATATTTAGTACAACAATTCACAGTTCATAGATTGAATTTTTAAATATTCGTTAAAAAACTTTAACAAGGACGGGTATGCCTTTTCCGCTACCTGTTAAATGTTTGAAATGTTGGTGCTCAATTTAACGGAGTCAAATATACCGGTATACAATTCCCATTATTTGGCATATATGTATATAGCAGAACATGCATCATAACGAATCTTGGATCGACTAGTCCTATAATATTGCCATGGGAACATATATGACAGTGCTCAAAAATTTGTGAATAAACTAGAATTGTTCAGTATCACTATGATGTACTCTCTAAAAAAAGTTGAGTGAAATTTCACTCAAGTAAGAGTGGAAATTCATCCCACTCAAAACTTGAGTGAGATTGTCACTCAGCTTCAGTTACGTTTCACTCAACTTGAGTTAAATGCACTCAACTTGAGTGACATTCACTCAAGTATAAGAGTGGAAATTCATCCCACTCAAGTTGAGTGAACTTGAGTGGTTTTAACTCAAGTTGAATGAAAAGTAACTCAAGTTAAGTGAAAAGTAACTCAAGTTTGAGTGAACAGGAACATTTCACTCAAACTTGAGTGGAACAGTTCACTCAAGTTTTTTTAGAGAGTATATTGTTTTGATTTTGCTTGATTCGTTGTACAGCCCCTCCTTAAACCAGTAAATCGAATAATAAATTCCTAAAGAATCTTCAACAGGTTATGGATATTCCTCCATTATATATAGCATCAGCGGAATAATCCTTGAATGTAATAGTCATCAATATGTTATGGAATATCCACTGGTGCTATAAGGGAGGAATATTCAGCTGGTTTATAGGAAGTTTTGTTCAGTGTACTATATATATGTATACTCTGAAGTTGGGACCAGTCAAACGAGTCCGGTGTAAAAGAAATTATTACCGATTTTCATATGCTTCTCTTTAGGCCAAATGTCTTACCTAATTTACAAATCAGAAAAAAAATGAGCAAGCTGAGTTAGATTGGAACCGGACAATGGATCCTATCGGACGTTATTTCCCTTTACACCCAGTGTGTGCATGTGCTAATTCCCTTGACTAGGTGGGCTAGGTATTTATGACACCTGTATTTCCTCATTCTGGCGACGGAAAAGCCATATCGGAAAAGCCGGCGGAAAGCATATCTCGCCATTTTCCAAGCAGAAGCTGAACGTATATGAGATACCTGTTCAACACGAAGCAATGCGGGATCTATACAGCCTTACTGCGCTGGTACCTGAGTGAACGTTCGGCATGGCTCAATCTGAATCCTGAATAAGTTTGAAATGTCATGGTGGAAATAAATCACAACTGTGATATGTATATCAATGAATATATTTACTAAAAAGCAAAAGAACTTTGCATAGCTCGAGTAGATACATTAACATGCACAATTCCTCAATTTAAGATTGATGACAATAATATGCGCGATGTAAATTACATCGTGTGACCTCTCATCAATCGTGTGACCTCTCATCAAGAAATTATATGAGGCCAATGTAAGGCGTCTTCTTCTGGGTCATAAAACATGTGTAGAGGTACCAAAAAATTCAACGTCCAGTTTTGACCAAAAACCGCTATCAGTCTTCCCGAGCGGTCTCTGCTATCACGAAGGTTCACCGCACTCTCGTTTTCAAATGTAGTCAGGCTGCGAGAAACCAGTAGAATTTGTTCCACAAAAAAGAAAATACTGAAGAGAACGAAACAAATCAAAGACCATTCCATCGTCATGAGGACGCAAAGTTTAAGACTGGCGTACCCAAATACGAATCGGAGGTACGTCAGGGGTAACACAAAGTCGACGTAGGACGTCTGAGGGAGCAGGTCAAAGTAGATGTACGGCAAAGAGTGGAGGAAAGCGTACACTGTGGCGACGGATGCCCAGAAGGTGAACACAATAAAATGGCGCTGATTGTAGAGCCCAATGCATGAGCCGGCGAAATAACAATGATGATCACGTTTGAGGACACATTTCTGGCACAATGGGCAATGGTGGCATCTGGGAGGACGCATTCTGTTACAAATGAGGCAGGGTTTCCACGAGAAATACGGATAGTTCGTTCGAGACGGTTCCTCGCCGTTTTGGGGCGTACCAGTCGGCATGGATACGATCACAGAGCCGTCCGAGGCCCGGTAATACTTGGTGGCATAGTTCGGGTTCTCCACGGAACTCTTCTGCGGGGACGAGTCCGTTTCTTCGTTCCTGTGAACCATTGTTTGCGCTAACGGTTCGCTCATGTGCCGATCATCCTCCTCTACGCATCCCGGTTTACCCGTTCGAGGTCTTCCGCCTCGAGTACCCGGTGGAGTTCCGAAAGTCGAGTCCACAAAACAAATACATAACCAGTTTGCCATCATTTCCAATAAGACAAATGTAGAGAAGACCTGATGCCCAAGCAAGCCGGTCGAATCTCCATAAACGTAAGGAAGGACGGTGAAGAAACCATAATACCAAACACTGATGATAGTAAACAGGTACCAAGGCGGGAAACACAGATTCATATAATACGGAACGATGGGATCTGAGTTACGGTTGGCATAACTGGCCTTCCATTTGTCTATAAGGCTTTCTGGACGTCTGCTTCCATAGTCACTGCCCATTTTTTAAGGACTATTTAACCAAATGTTTCACGTACAATTTGAAATTTCACAACTCTACTACTGCGAATCTTCTATTCTGCCCTCTTGCAAACTGATTTCATGGGCTATTGTCGTCAATACTTGTGAACACGTATATAGTCCTGAACTTCAATGGTCTCGGATGTTGGATACCAGCATACTTCGAGGCGCCATACAGAACGTAGTCAGTACACAGCAAATTCCATTTAAGTTAACGTAATTGTGCATAATCAGACCGCATCTCCAGTAAAATTCGATACATAAAAATATCTTTTTCAACTTCTGCCAAATACACTGCATATAAAAATGAACGGAGATTGTTCTTATATGTCTTATATAGTATAACGGTAGGCCCACTGTATATGAAACGGAACAATTTCTTCGCAGCTGATATAAATATACATATGTCGTCTTCAGGCTATATCAGCAGATCTTCTGGGGGGTTTTGTGGCTCAGTGTCTTGTAACAATAGTCGGGATCTCGGCACTGCAGCACGGTAGGTAGAGTTCAGCCCTTGAGATGTTTACCATGTGGCGGTCAGATATTACACACCGAACTTCCAGATGGCAAAAAATGGCTAACGACTGACACGCCAGAAGGTTCCTTCTCCTTTACCGTCAATCAATCCGGAGAGAAAAAGCCTTGTTTACGTCATGGGCTGTAAAAGACAACAACAGAAGGATGAAGTTTGAACCATATGTCTGAAGACCGAGTCACCACTGACGAATTTCAAGGAATCTTTGCGAAAAGAAGTTGTTATGCAGATTTCTTAAAACCCCATTTGAAAAGTAAGATATATAGTGTGACACGTGGAATTATGATAAACTTTTGTGACAGTGATACTTCCTAACAGAAGAATATCAAGAAACTGGCTTAAATTTAATACATTCCTGCTGGTCTGCAAATCAATCACCGAAAATATTTTTGGCAATTGTTGACATCTGCACTATATATTACTAAGTCATCCGCTCGTGACCTCTATTAATGCCTCAGCCAATCAGGCTTCCTCTCGAGTTCACCAGACGAATTTCTTAGTCACATCTCGCAGAAATTGACAATTTAAATCGGTGTTCGAGAAATGAACATCGAGCGCATTGAAGAGGTTATCTTTGATGGCGTAGAGTAGGACACAAAGAGGATGTCGACATTGATAGGCTAGCGACATCTATATGCAAAACACCTAATCATTGTGTTTAACTGTCGGCCCCTATCGAACAAAAATCTTCTTCCCATATCTCGTTCCATGCATTAATTGTACCGGTTCTGAAGGATATGTCCATGGCCAGGACTTAGTGTGTACCTTTTATATATTATTGTGTATATTTATACAAGTTGAAGCGTACTTTCTGCAGAATATCTACATGCAGTGTACACGGTGCATTTTCTGTTTGTCGGTAATCGACAGAAAACTGTCGGAAATCTTGATTCTGTTTGGTTCTCATAATATTTGATTCAACATGTGACCAAATTTGGTTCTTTGATACACAGTTGGAACCAAATATAGAAACAAACTCTGATGAAGAACACAATAGAAAGAACCAAACTGGTTCCACGCTGAACCAAATATGGTTCCATGTAGAACCAAATCTGATAAGAACCAAGAAGAAACAAGCTTTGTATTAGACTTTAGGGAAACGAGAGATAATGTACAGGGACTCATTGCCGTTGCTAATTGGCCAATTATAGGTTGATTAGGAGGGTAGTTTGCGGAAGAAGCTACCATCTCTCTTGCGGAAGCTCGACCAACTTACCTCCCCCTTAATAACCAATTGACAGCGGTAATTAACCTCCTGTGTGATAAGAGAGGCTGATTGAACCCATGCACTTCTCCTGGCACCAGGCCCTGGCATTGTTTGTCAATCTGATTGAACCCATGCACTTCTCCTGGCACCAGGCCCTGGCATTGTTTGTCAATCTGATTGAACCCATGCACTTCTCCTGGCACCAGGCCCTGGCATTGTTTGTCAATCTGATTGAACCCATGCACTTCTCCTGGCACCAGACCCTGGCATTGTTTGTCAATCTGATTGAACCCATGCACTTCTCCTGGCACCAGGCCCTGGCATTGTTTGTCAATCTGATTGAACCCATGCACTTCTCCTGGCACCAGACCCTGGCATTGTTTGTCAATCTGATTGAACCCATGCACTTCTCCTGGCACCAGGCCCTGGCAATCTGATTGAACCCATGCACCCTCCTGGCACCAATCTGTGTCTGATTGAACCCATGCACTTCTCCTGGCACCAGACCCTGGCATTGTTTGTCAATCTGATTGAACCCATGCACTTCTCCTGGCACCAGGCCCTGGCATTGTTTGTCAATCTGATTGAACCCATGCACTTCTCCTGGCACCAGGCCCTGGCATTGTTTGTCAATCTGATTGAACCCATGCACTTCTCCTGGCACCAGACCCTGGCATTGTTTGTCAATCTGATTGAACCCATGCACTTCTCCTGGCACCAGGCCCTGGCATTGTTTGTCAATCTGATTGAACCCATGCACTTCTCCTGGCACCAGGCCCTGGCATTGTTTGTCAATCTGATTGAAACGGATATATAAACCGGTGAATATATATATTTACCGGTTTATAGATACTGGTATAGATGTGTTTTTAAACAGACTGTTCAACGCGCCAAACAATACCAATAGAGGAGAATATGATTCAATCATGTAACAGTTGAACATTGAAGTTCATAAGAATACGTAAATCAAAAGTGTAATTTGTACTTACCAGTACTGTATGGTAACTTTAACATCCATCTGTAGCGGGGTGTTTTTCGTTACTGGTGCGCCGTATAACACGTCAATATACCGGCTCTCTCATCGACATATATTCCATTCATAAACTAGCTCATACGGAAAACCTACGGTACACGAGAGAGCATGAACTGAATCACCCATATCATAGTATTCTTGTACTATATGCAACAAAAATTCGTAATTCCGGTTAGAAATACATATACATGTAGCCGTACGGCTGACAGGACGGGACCGGTAACTGGCACAGACATGCAGTACAGGTTTGTATATTGATCGCCGGAGCAACGGCATAAATAAAACAACTCTGCGGGCTGGCCTGGACTCATTACACTGACATCGACGCACAAATGCGAGAATCGTGTTCATATTCCTTCCAAATTGCATAAAGACTGGGGTTTTTTTTGCACGTGCATTCGTATTATGTACCATGCGTTCGTTCATTAAATAGGTGGAATGCGAAGAACGTTGTGCGTTTTACCGCGAGAATTCGACCCAAGTGATGTGAGACTGAAGTGCCAAGTAAAATATCCACAAAATAATTGTTCGATTAGCACAGGGTACAACGTTTTGAGTGAGTGAGTGAGTGAATAGAATTTAACGTCGCTTTCAACAATATTTCAGCTATATCACGACGAACCAACTAAGCACCAACCAGCCCAGTTGTGTTCCTGCTACTTCAAAGAAGAAATCTTTGAAGCAGCATGGAACCAGACACCCTCCATCCACCCTATAAACATGGAGGACAGGGCACAAGACACAGACAAGACGCTTACATGGTGCAATAAAGACAAGTGATATTACAGTGCTAGACATCACATTATCAAGTTCCTGCTGCTTCTCAGCAAAATGCATTGAAGCAACAGGAACCTGAACCCACCCAACCACCCGCTACAACGTTTTGAACTTCATATGTTTATACATTGAGAACTAAAAGGTGTTTTCGTCTCAAAGTTACATGAATTATTACTAATAATTCCAATTATTGAATTGAATTATTATTATTATTCACGGGCCTGTACACACAAAAAAAGTTATGGAATATTCCCCGACTAAGCACCAGCGGAACAACATAGAAATATGCCCCTGATGCTATAGTCAGGGAATATTATGAAAATATTGCCTTGTTTTGAGGGGAATATGCAGTTTTGTTGCCCCGAGGATGTGCATATTGCCCGAGCCGCAGGCGAGGGCAATATGCACAGCCGAGGGGCAACGAAACTACATATTCCCCTCACAACAAGGCAATAATTTCATTATTATATTTATCAACTTAACTCTGTGCTAATGTATTATCTCTCGAGCAAAATCATGTTTTATGTTTATTTTGGAAGAGCGCAATCCTTCTGAGTTGATTGCTTTCAGTGGGCAATCGCCAGTAGCTAAGATTCATAGCGTTTCCCTTCCCTCACCGCTATGCCGACGACAAATACATTTCCCTGGTGGTAAATCGAACTTCTCCATGGCGCACTTATTATTACCTTTGCGCCCTATTGGACCTTCATTAACTTGAGAAAATGGGCAGCCATGAATAAAAATACAGAAATGGCAGACTAAATGGCCATTCGTCGGTCAAAAATTAATTACAGACGTTAAACTTATCCCTATGGAGCCTCAAAATCACCTGAAATCGAGGGTCAAGAAGATGGGCATTTCCGTCATAATAGACCCCGTGTATACAGGGGATGATGATCACAACATCGATTATGGTATTTTTATTCATGGCGGCCCTTTTTCTCAAGTTAATGACGGTGCAATAGGGCGCAAAGGTAATAATAAGTGCGCCATAGAGATGTTCGAATCACCACCAGGGAAATGTATTTGTCGTCGGCATAGCGGTGAGGGAAGGGAAACGCTATGAATCTTAGCTAAATCGCCAGCAACATTATTTTTTATGCACGAGATTCCACTGATTCGGAGCTGCTTCACTACTATCGTGTAAATCTCGCAACGCACGTATAGTTGTTCGGTGCCGCTTGTTAGTTACTCCAATAATGTGCTTGGGTACGATTCTACTTACAATTAGATGGGGGGAGATCATTTATTTCTGCTGTGTTCTCCAGCTAAAATCAACTCGACGAACTGCTCCGTAATCGGCTGTTTGCAGCGCGACTGAGAGAACAGGGCGACCTCTGTTGTAATTATCTCCCTTTAGTGTATATTCCATGCGGGGTGGAATATGCAGTTTTATTGACCGGGGAATATGCAGTTTTATCTCATTACAATTTATATAGGGAGACACTCTAATAAATATAATAATCCATAATATGTTAAGGATTCTTTTTTTTTCAGTGTAAGTGTTGCACTTCTTCTTATATACCGATATACAGCAAGCTATAAAAAGTAACCACATCTGTCTGTCGAAGGAACACAAATCAAAGAATTTGAGAATTCTGACACAGCTGTCTAACAAGTCGGAAAAGTTAACCTTTAAGAAATTGATATAGTACGTACGGAACTCCGTTTGACCAGTTTAATTTTGTAGACTTGGCGATGGGTTACAGATAAATCATTCTCCAAATGTCAGAGTCTGTAACCTCCTAAACCGTCGGTATATCTCACAGTAAGAGATAGACAATCTGATTTAGACAAAAGTTGATTTTCAAACATCTTCAAATGGATGGCTGATGTCCGTCAAAGTCAGAACTGATGGCGACTTGTTATAATCATAATGATTTGAGGCCTCGGATTCGTATTTAGCAGACTGTTATACGGCAGTACTCAAAATTCTGCTGAAGAAGAGTTTAGGTCTTTTTACCCCATTCTCATGGCATCAGATTGTATATCCCCTATTGTCGTATATACCCTCTGATGTCAAAGTGGGGCTAATTGCGGCGCGCAGCTTTTCTGCGCATGGCTCTCGCCCAATCAACAGCCTCCGTTACTAAATGAAGCGAACTTGTTGAGATTACCGAATGGGGCCGATGATTTCCGAGAAGCTCAGCGTAACTTCGGCAAGCCAATCAACATAGGCGTTGTATATCGACGGATCGAACAGTGGCAAATCTTTGAGGGGCATCCTGTTTAAAAAACCGGACTGGTATTTGTGATCTGTCAGATAACTTCCATCATGAACGAGCAAGTAAATGTACTTCGAACCCTAGGATTTACTGCCACATAACTTGAACCTGGCGATAGCGACAGAGAAAAACTACAGGAGGGACCTTCTCAAGCCTCGAATTTACTGCTAAACCAGGAAGAGAACCGCGATTTGCTAATTAAACACGGGAAAACCACGGCGGCTATTGTCGCCGACGAGGCTGATGCGGTGATTCGATGCTAAGTTTATAAACAGGTAAATTATAATAATAAAATAATAATAAATTATACTATAAATTTTAAATATAATACTGAAAATTGTGATAATACTGTTATTGTCATTTTTTTAATTCAAAGCCAATTTATTTGATAAACATTTTTAAGTTTGAGCAAATTTAAATAAATTAGTTTGATAAAAAATTGCCAATTGAAAAAAACCTGAATCAATTATTAAATTAAGGCACAGTTGCTAAACTGAAATCCGTTATTTTCAGACAAAATATTAATATTATTTATGGTTATAACCAGGGAAACACATTTAACTGCAGATATCTTATTATTTAATATTTAGTACTGTGAGGAAATAGGCCAATGATGTGTTCCGATGAATATTTCTCGTCCACTTCCTTCGCTGATTGTTTTCATTACTTGTTGCACATAAATACATAATAATATATACCTCGCTGAAGTTCAGATGAGGAATTTTGGCTTAGTAATTTTTCAATATTATATTTTGTGATTTGTGTTGTGTTACCCTCCCTCACTGAGTTCAAGACCGGCGACATGAAACACAGATATCATTCAATACACATGGTCTTAATATAATTTTCTGAAAGACGCACGCTTGTTCCATTTTCCAGGGTCATTATCAATTAATGCTTACAATGGCTCTCAGCGTGAATGCTCGCCTGTCAAATGTTGTTTACAATATGATCGCCCGTCACCACGCGGTGATCAGCTGTGATGACGTAGTCAGCCGGAAAATATAACACGCTCTTTCACTGGCTCAACGGAAAAGACGCAATGCGGCTGTACGCGCCAGACATTTGTATAGGGGTGAAGTCAGAGTCTTGTTTACCGACGGTTTGGAGGTTACAAACGCTGACGTTGGGAGAATGTTTTTACCCGTACCCTCCATATAACGGCGAAAGTAGTATATAAAATTCTAATCTCTTATGATTCGTGTGGTGGTGAAATGTGGGTTTCAAATGTGGCTTGTATGAACTTTGACCCTTGACCTTGGGCCCTCGAGGTCTCTTGGTCACATGACTGGCGGGTGGATGTAAAAATAGGATTTGGAAAAAAACGGAACTGTGGTCAAAATGCGGAAAACGGACTTTACGTTCAGTCTAGTTGGGTCATCCGTGGTCCAAATGGGTCTCGTCGTGAAGCGGTCGTGGTGTAGACTACGACTGGGGTAGTGTAGTAGATTAGGATTAAGATTTCGAGGTACGCCGGAGCGTGTTTGGGTGATAAATGGGCCATCCGAGGTCCAACAAAGCTGATTAAAACCGGATAAAAAACACGAAGCTGCGCATTTGGAAACCCCTCGGTCCCCGGGTAACTGTTTTAAGGCTTGACTAATACTTAATCTTTTCACCGATTATTCCCTGTTTAAAAATGTACACCTAGCGTCTATGAAGCCAAAACCAGGGGAAGATCGGTGAAAGGGTCAAGACAGTCGTGTGTATAGTTATCATGTTTGGTGCCACAGATCCATAGCGTCCTGAAATCGGTTGTGATTGGTTGAATGGCGAATTTTATGAGTTCTAAAGTACACATTTCAATAGTGAGACGTGCCCCCTGCCAGTAACCATTAAAAATTCTTTTGATTTGAACATGAAATCTTGGCATGCTTGGAGATGTCAGACCAAATTCCCGACTCAGTTATGTGAAAAATGGATGTGAAAAAAATAGCTCAGTGGGAAGCAGTGAGAATAGTTCATACACTATTACTTAGTTTGAGAAGCAGGTCCCTTCGTGAAAATAAAAAAAATCTTGCAGTATGTTATATGTGTGTGAAGTACATATACATGTATCACGGCTGCGACAAAGTACAATTTATATATTTTTTTCTGTAATTACTACAAGTGACGCCATCAGTACTTGAGAAAGCGCAGAGAAAGGGTATTTTCCGGGGCGCAGAGGAATATTTGGATGATCTATGGGCAATCCTGGGTGTAAATAGGCGCTTTCGGCGTGTGGACGATGAGGTGGTTGACCTTTGATACACGCGCAAACGGTGCCAGTAGTAGATGAAAGGCATTTGCATCTGCTTTTTCAGATTACTGAGAGAAATGACAGCATTGCTGATACCATTAATAGTAGAGAAAACATAGAATCGACCAGTGCGCACTCGAAGGGGTAAAGCGTACACGCCTGTACACTGGCCTACAGAGGTTGGAATGGAACTATTAAAGCTCTTTGACGCATAGTCGGTCGGATGCGGGAACCAGCGGATCTGGGCTGTCGCGGTCGGGTTGTGATAGGTGGATTGCACATGCGCAAGTCAGATGCATCCGGGTTTCACCGAACGAGACTTCCGGACTCAAGCATGCGGCATACGGTGTTGTGGGTAGGTCATGCTGGGTCTATCTACACTGTCAGTCTGTATCCATCCTCTGAGCGGGCACCATGACGAGTACGTGTACGAGTTGGTGAAGACACTCTGCCGTCTGGATAACAAGCTCAGAGACACAGCCGAATCCACTCCCTCTTGGTCCATCAATTGGAGTATGGCATGCCTGTACAATGATGGTCAGCGAACCGACAGAGCGTAGAAAGACGTCAGTAGTATATAAAGCGTATTACAGACCACATTGACCTCA
>JAVTVY010019083.1:0-79982 GCA_036873755.1 Hanleya hanleyi
GACAGTTTTATCCAACAACAGACGAAGTGGAGCAGATCTGGTCGAAACATTTGGAATGTACCTTCCCAGGTAATTGACCATACCTAAGAAACGCTGGACGTCCTTCTTACACGTCGGCGTTGGCATGTCGTTGATCGCTTGGACCTTTCTAGCATCAGGTTTCAGACCTTCTGCTGAGATTGTGTCACCAACGAATGTTAGCTCATTCACTCCGAATTGGCATTTTACTCTCTGGAGTTTTATCCCTGCCTCTCTGGCTGTTTCCAATACTTGTTTAAGTCTGGCATCATACTCGGCTTTGTCACGACCTGAAACAATGACGTCATCCATGGACGTATCCACACCTTCCATCTTCTCAAATAATGTATGAATAGTTCTGTGGTAGATTTCTGGTGCGCTGGAGATTCCATACGGAAGCCTAAGATAGCGATATCTAGCGAATGGAGTATTAAACGTACAGAGACGCGAACTTTCCTCATCTAACTTGAGTTGCCAGAATCCACTAGAAGCATCTAGTTTGGAAAAGACTGTTGCACCTGCAAACCTGGACATGATATCCTCGCGCGTTGGCAGTTTGTAGTGTTCTCTGAGAATCGCCTGATTCAAATTTCTCGGATCAAGGCATATCCGAAGTTTACCATTTGGCTTGTGTACTATCACCATCGAACTCACCCAGTCTGTTGGTTCCTCGATTTTTTCGATGACATTGAGTGATTCCATTCTCGCGAGTTCTTCTTTCAGTTTCCCGTGTAACGCAAAAGGAACTTTACGACACGGTTCGACTACAGGCTGTGCACCTTCTCGCAGTTTGATTTTAACTGTACCTGGCATACAACCTAAGCCTTGGAATAAATCTGCATATTCACTATCAATGTTGTTGTAGTTCTCATTTTTCAGTGGCTCTGTTTGTTTTGTCAGTTCAGTTTTTTCTGGCTTTTCTGCCAAATCACCTTTTTTCTGTGCCTCACTGTTTTGACTGACATTAGTATTCACTTCATTTTTGTTCACCACCCAAACACGTTTGATTAAACCAAGTTCTTCACACAGATTGCGACCAATAATTGGTTGGACTGAAGCTGGGCTGACTATGAACAGGGGTTTTCTGCTTTGACCTTTACATTCGACTGTGAGCACACATTGGCCCTTTACTGGAATGTTACTTCCTGCGTACGCAGTTAACTTGACATTTGTCGTTTTCAGTTTTGGACGATGGTTCATTTTCAGATAATCATCATAACTCAGAATGTTAACATCTGATCCTGTATCCAATTTCATTGGAACAACACAGTCATTAGTCTTGACTGGAACTATCCACGGTTCATTTTCAGTGACGGATTCCACCAGGAATTCAGAATCATCATCAGTTTGACATCCGGTGTAACTAGAATACGAATTAGCAGCAGATCCTTCATGGTACATTGAGTCCACAAAATGCACCTGTGTTCGAGACCCTCTTTTACCACTACTAATCTTTGTCTTACACATTTTGGCAAAATGATCTGGTGGACGTTTCGCCCCCGAGGCCCGCCCCCTGTACAGACCTTTTGGTCTTTGATATATGTAGGCATTTGTGGGAAGTTGATGCTGGGTCGACATCGGGCCTTACAGACTAGTTTTTTGTGTTAATTGCCGTCATTTACATCTGACGACGATACAGCTCACCTATCTCCAATGTACGAGTTGTCACAGCGAAACAGCTCACCAATTACCAGTATACGAGTTGTTAGAGCATTTCCATCATAGCTCTCTAGATTTGTATCTAATACCGCTTATGCCGGTGCTAGGGGCCGTGTGGTCAAATCATTCAAGTTGCCACATGAACAGGTACAATAAAAGCGTACCTGAGATACAACACATATCCCGAATCGTTAGATTCTTGGTACGTGCTTTAGAATAGGTTTACCAGAAGACTATTCTGTGAAGTCATGATGCAGTCAGTATGTCGGCACCTCTTCCCACTTCCCTTATATGTGTTGTAATTTATTAGTTTGATGGGATTTTTTTTGTCGATCCAGCTGAATTCCGACCATGGTGAATCATTTTATCATGGAGCTTACTATATCATGCATCACTCAAACACTTTGCCTGTGTAATCTAAGAAACATCTGTGCTAGCGGTTAAGCGCTCATTGTTAGGCACAGCTCAGATCAAGAGAGAGAGAGAAGAAAAAGAATATACGAGAGAGAGAGAGAGAGAGAGAGAGAGAGAGAGAAGAAAAAGAATATACAGACAGTTCTTTTCCATTATATTTGTTCTTTGCATTAATCCGAATACACATTAGCGAACTGGAGTATACGTATATGTGTTACGCGCGTTGATAAATTCTGCGCGATTTTAAAATAGCCTTGCGCGTTTTTAAAAATTCGAATTGATTCAAGTATTTGCAAATCGCGCGAGGAATAATTATTAAATCGCGCGAGGAGCTTTTCATGTTGAACTTCTTTAGCAGGGGAATATTTTAGCAATGCTAGTTTTGAGTATTTCTTTCACACTGCCATGCGTTCAGCCCAGGGTTGGTAAATTTAGATGGACGTTTCTTCATAAACGGTGTGATACACTGACACTCCTGCAGAACATGTGAGCATAGAGGACCTTAGATATGCATACAAGACCATCGTCTTCTGAAAAATCCGGAAGAAAGGTTGACGCTAATTAAAAGTTCTTTGTGAAGGGGAAGAATTTAGACAAACTTCTCAAGACTAAACCTCGAACCATAGATGCAATCTCATACGGTGGTAATATCCATATTTTCCGTTTGAAAGAAATCTTTTTAAGCACGTTTTTAAAACAAATCCTCACGTTAATAGTAAGAATCGTTTTGATTATACTTTAAGAAAATCGAAGAGGAAAGGGAAATAATATGGAAATATTATCAAATGATTCAAACAGAATGGATGAGCAGGACATTTGATTGGAATCAGTAACATGGAAACAATATAATACGACCTAATAAGCACAGTATGGTGCATTGATAAATATAAAGTCTAATAGATTAACACCCAGGACTAATTTATAAAACATGCGAGTTGATACCTCATAATACCCTGATTCTCCAATCTGTCTGGCAATACAACGGATTATTCAAATAATTCCGAATTCAAACCGCTTATTTCCAGGACTTAATAGTAGGTAATGGATTTGTTGTTGTTTTAGTTCCAGTCTTTCGTATGTATAGTGATTAGTTAACAAGAAAATTGTGTAAAAAGACCAGGAAAGATAATGAACAGCACATCAGTGAACTAATGATGAATGCTATCGTACCGGAAATTAAATAGTGAAATAATGTCAGAATAATATTTATTAACAAGAAGAACGAATTGAACAAAAATTAACCTGACATCTATTTGACAAAGTATTGAGTAACACGAGGCAAGATACTGAAATACAAATAACTGAGTTGCGCGATTTTAAACTACTTGCACAATCTTGAAATTTTGAAAACTCACAGCGCTCACCACTCTCGAGTGATATCGAAGCGAGTATCACCGTAAAGATTAGCGAGCAAATACAAATAAAGTTGGTGGTTAAAATGTCAAATTCGGAAACGGAACCAAGACGCGTCGCCGAGTCGTCGACATCGAACAAGTTTGTTACGCCCTTTATTTGAACACATACATTTTAAAGCGTCTTTTTGTGGGATAGCCTCGTCTCCCTTAAAAGGATCCCCATCGTATGCAAATTCCGATATAAGAGACTACACGAGTAGGAACTACCATTTGAACGTGGGAAAGTGGTCCTTACAATTCACGCCCGTCTAAAAAGTGCCATTTCGTTTCGGTCCTAACAAACGTATCGATTATTTTGCAAAAGCAAGGCTAACATGACCCACCTGTATCCATGGGTACAAGACAGCTGATGGGACATGAAATATCCAGGAGGACTTGTCGTAACCGTTACTCCTCTCGAAACTCGGGGCGTTAAAGCATTGGTTAACAAGCGGTAAAGCCAGGTCGGTTAGTGGTCACGTTTCGGATAAGCAGGGCAAAAGCGAAAGAAGCAGCCAAATGCGGAGCTAAACAAGCGGGCAGTAATTGATTGGATAAAGCGATAATCCAGCTCACGAGCAACACACCGGGAAGGCCAGCAGCTCCACGTCCGAAGAGTATAAAACGGAAAATTATTTCGAAATCAAACAGTCGGTCAAGAAGCAAGCATGCGAGAATAACCGATATATTCAGCTCTTAAATATGGTTTTAATTCACCCCAAATCAGGCGAATGCGTCAAGGGTGAGTTGGATTTATTTAACTTACCACCCATACAAATGCGTATAGAACACGGTTGGTTGGTTGAACATTCGCCGTTTTCTAACGTTGCGGATAGTGGGACCATAGGATTTTGTATTTCGGCGTCGAGAAAGGATTATATTGATCTGGCAAATTCAGTGATGTACGTGAAAGTCAAGATAGTACCTGCGAGTGTAACAGACCTTAGAGAGCAAGACGATGTTGGACCGGTGAATTTATGGCTTCGTGTTCTATTCAGCCAAATCGATTTCATTATCAACAAAAAACTCATCTCGTTAAACGACAATCATTATTCACATAGGAGCTATCTAGAGACGTTACTCGGTTACGGAAACGAAGCCAAAACCACCCAGCTGACATTCTCCTTATGGATCAAAGACGCGTCTCGTCAGATGGAAGTAGGCAATGATCGAAAACTGACTCTTCATAAAAAGTACACTACAAGAAGTAGGTCTGTTGACAAGATGGGGGAAATTGCACTTAAGCAGAACAGCATTTGATGAACAGAGATTACGTCAACCTTCGAATTTGTGCGCAGCAAGGATGCCTTTGCATTAATGTCCCAACGCCAGAGGCTGTCTTTAAAATAAAGATCCATGAGACATCCCCTTTACTCGAAAAGTGAAGCTGACGAAGAGCTTTTGGCAATTGTTTCGCCTAATTTAATTGCAATTTCGACTGTGTCAGTAATCACCTGGTTTCCATCGTTGAGATGATGAACGCTGGACTTGGAGCGTTTACCTTTTATTCTTTGGATCATATTCCAAACTTTTGTTATAGGAGTATGAGTGTTTATCTTAGAAACATAATTTTTCCAAGAATCACGTTTATTCTGTTTCATGTTTCTACGAGCTTTAGCTCCTGTAACTCTGAAACATAATTTTTCCAAGAATCACGTTTATTCTGTTTCATGGTTCTACGAGCTTTAGCTCCTGTAACTCTGAGATCTTTCAAATTTTCAGGATTAGGATGTCGGCGGAAATATCGTTCAGCCTTCTTCCTACATTTTCTTGCTTCTTTGCAGTCATCATTGAACCAAGATTTCTTAATATGTGCAACTCTTGAAGATGTGGGAATGGTTTGGTTGGCAATTTCTATCAGCATAGCTGAGAATAACTGTATAGGATCTGGAACATCAGCGAAAGAGACTGCTTGTAGTTTTTGTGAACAAAGCTTTTCAAACTCGGACCAGTTTGCTTTCTTGAAATTAAACCTCGTGGAATGAGGGTCATCAGCTGAATGAACAGTTTTTTATCGTATGCTGATAGCAAAGTACGAGCGTAGCGTGCAAGATCTATGGCGTTACGTTTCGTAACTTGTGTCTAATTCCGCTTAACCCGGGGCTAGGGGCCGTATGAACCCATGTACTTCAAGATCCTCATGGTCCTCATATGAACAGTCACAATCAAAGCGTGACTGAGATACATCATTCTTTAGATGACGACTTTACAACGAATATTATGGATTAAGAATACTGATCAGCGATACGGATTTGACATTTTTGGAACATCATGATGTCTTGGTAAAGTGATCACTTCCACAAAGGTCATCATGAACAAACCAAGAAAATTCTTCAAGAATAGGAAGGTCGCAAAGTGAGATATCTAATGCTGAATAGGTTGCATGAGCTGAGGACAAATGTGTATAAGAACCATCATTAAAAATACACAAAGATTTATTTGATATAAAATTTTCAAGAATTTTACGTTTACAATTGTCTTCATTATCTTAGAGGATATTACGACCGTTACAATCACCCATCATTAAACAAGGTTTCGGGAGCTGATCGTAAAGATCTTGAAGTTCACTAAGCCGGAGAATACCAGAAGAAGGTGTGTACATTGTGCATAATGTGAAAACAGAATTCAAGGTAATACGAACTGCTACGGCTTGTAAATCTGTCACTAAATCAACCGGGCTGTGTAAAACACCCATTTTAACCAATATTGAAGAGCCGCCTGTAGCTTTTCCATTTTCGTCTAAAGCATAGGAATGTCCCAACAAGTACTTCGACATTTGGTTCAAGGAAGTCTCGCCTTTCAATGGACGTTCATTACAATCAACATACTCCTCATCAGAAAGCATGGATGACTCGTTGGTAGGAGTGGAGGTAGTATCGACTATATCAGGCTCTTTGCCGGTTTCGATATCTAGGGTATTCTCTTTCCCTTCCTTTTTCTGATTCGATGTAGCTTTATTACTACAAGACTGTTGATTACTTTCTTCCTCTGTGAATTCATTCATTACTTCCTCATTCGGTGTAAAGTTTACATCTACACCAGAGTGAACAGGATTAATGAAGGAATCCACATATTGCATCCTGACCCGACACACGACCAATATCCGGTAAGTTGTCACCCTTCAATTCAACATCTCCCGGAGTCAATACGCTGTTAACACTTTCAGTCTGATCACCTGACTTCTGATCATCTGTCTCGGCATCCACACCACCGCCGACCTCACTATCACTGACATCTTCATCCTCCGAACCAGAATCTTCCTCCATATCGTCAAAGAGAGACTCGTTGTGGTTTGAAGTTTTCGCGTTCTCTTTTATGGTTTTCTCGTTTCTCTCCTCTGATGACGTTTGGTGGCCTTGCCATCAGGACCTACAGTCTTCCATAAGTCTAGCGCTTTACTTTGAAGCTCTCTAACTGACAGAAGTTTTTTTTCGCTGGAGAGTCTCGGCGTAAATTCCTTTTCGAAATTCTGCGGGCGGAACAGGGCGAGGACCTGAGGAATCATCTTTTTCATTGTTAGCTACGGTATCTCCAGGAACCTTTTTGGCCTTTGGACAGGTTTTTTTAAAGTGTCCTCTCTGATGACAAATCAGGCATTTATATTTCAAAGGACACCTCGAGTTCATGTGATCTTCCGTTCCACAAGTATAACATGTTTTTACTTGACCGTTATACCATACAGGAAGTCTCATATCTCCAGCTAAAATAGAAGAAGGAAGAGTGCGTTTGAATCTCGACATCCAAATTCTTCTAACTCCTGTCTCAAACGCTCTATCAAACGAATAGAACTCTTTTTGCATAGAGAGAACATCACCATAGAACTCAAATGCAGTTCTGATCGCAGCATCTGGGAAATCGCATGGTCCTTTCATCTTTACTAGCAATTTCCCTGGACCTATTTCCTCAAAATGACCACGTTGATCTCCAACGCGAATGCCTTCCAGCATTAGGTGAATTTTGAGAATTTCATTTGTTGTGTGACGTTCCACAGGGTATTTGATACCTGTACCAGATCTGTAAGGACTGACCGTCCTGATCCAACAGTGTCTTTTAATGCGCGATATATATCAATCGCATTAGTGTTCTCTAAGCCTAGGAGTTTTAGGCTCAGTGACCTATCAAACTTTCTAAACGCCATAGTACAAAAACAATTCTCAATACAACTACAAACTACAAACAGTGGCACACACATCATAACAGCGTGCCTCACCACAGAGTAAACATTGACTAGCCCCCAAGGGAGCCTCACTTCAAAGGTGTATACTGTAATACCCTTGGAGGGATATTTTATAAGTTGTCACACTCTGCCAGGTTGTCGCACTCTGAATGTTGTTGTTGTATACACTTTTGACATGACTTGAAACTGGTTTTGGGGTACTAAATGGCGTAAACCAACTACTGGGGCATTGGAGGTGGATTTAAATTTATTAACATAATATATATGCTGTCTGTTGTAAATAAGATTAACTTACCTTGTGCAGTTGATAATATTTTCATCACGTTTGCCTGATCCTGATCAAGGATGTGGCCTTGTTGTTTGTGTTTACGAAATGTGACCTTGGTGCATGACCTTGTACACCACCAGCTCGTTTATGCTTCTTAAAGCTATTTATTGTAATTTAGAGATTTACTGAAGTTCATTATATTGTTATAACGCTCAATTTAATTGTTATGACATTCGATGAAGTCCATATGTGCCGATATGGCGGTTTTTATTGGGGACTATTTCTTGGTAAATCGGTACGCCTTTCGTCTGCTATCTGATTCATGAGGAGAAGTCCACATCAAACTTTGCTGATTTTTCACGAAGTATTATTGAATCAGGTAAATATTGCAACAGTTAGGAAACTAATCTTTGAAATCTTTAGAAAATTCTGGTTATATTTTCAACGATCGATGGCTAGAACATAACCATTATTTTTATTGTCAAAGTGACCTACCCTCCCGACTCACCTTCACTCAGCTCAGCATACGTATCGCCATCTTGTTGTTCTAGCCGTGTCCGAGTGTCTTGTTGAGGGAGCGGTGATATTTATATAGTTCTTCCAGTAAAATTATTTATATATCTAATAACTATAATAAAAACGCTCCTCTTTGACGTCTGGAGCTCCCTCCAATATTATATACTTCAATTAGTAATCGCAATTATTGTCCTGGTAAATAGTTCTTCCGACTTCGGTCCAGCGGTAATCCTGTAATTTGATTGGTTGTTCTGCACCATGTGACCACCAGCATTGGTATAAATAGAGCGCTCCTGACGAAGATGGCAGATAGCTGGCCACCACGGCCGGAGATACATCGCAACAACAACAACACCATACAAAATTACCTGATCAGTTTTTAACACTGAATACAACTCTACAACAGGTAATATGAATTAAAGATTGATATTGACTACACTTCTCGGCAAAGAACCAAAATTACTCAACAAACGATTTAGACCTGAAAACTGCATGTATCTCTGGATTTGTCAACTAGATTCATCTCGACAAAGAAATAAATATATTAATTTATTTCTATTTCATCACCAGGCAGCTATCTCATGTCATCACACTCGTCAGTGGCCATTTTCTGCATAATATCCATTACAAATATGATCCATTGGCAGGAATTCACACTTTAGCACAATTGGGCATTAATTAGTAATATTGAGAGTGCATATTATCTTTTTATCTGGCGGTTCAAAGTGTGTTCATTAGTAGTTGATATATTGAATTAGTATATCATCATTTCACCATATATGGTCATATTGGACTTACCACAGAATAAACAGAATATCATCGGACTTTGAATTCTTGTTTTATCATCTTTATTGAACGTGATATTGATATTCCTGTGTGAATACAATACAATGCCATCAGCCTGGTATTTCATTAATGAATGTCGGATTTGACTTGATACTACGACGGCCGACCAGAGTTGGACATCACTCCGAATAATATAGAACGCATATCCGTCTCACCTGCCCACCTGACAGCATCACACTTTCAGTTATACAATATCTAGTTACGCTGGTTATTACACTGGTGTCAAAAGTGGGATGTTGTAATTCTAAACAGCATCCAGCGATACGAACCCTGAACGGTGTGGTGGTCATCTTTAAATTCTGCCATTCTCAACAGAAGTCATGGCAGAGAGTCCGGATATCGAAGTCACATTTCATCCTCGAATACGTAAAGCACATCAAACTGGGCATGGTGATTATCTACTATGCGACGTGCCAGAGAAAAATATTTTGGAGGCAGAAGCAGACTCTGACAACGGAATACCTAACCCCGAGGTTAGGGAAGAAGCATCACTACTAGATCACAGTCAGAATTCAAATGGTGGAAACCACAGTGGCACCCCTGGTTCAGATGCGAGACAAAACTCTAACATGGAGGACAACTGCACATTTCATCCATCACACCTTCGGCTAAAACCCGAGTCCTACAATGGGAAAGATGACTGGGAAGAGTATTTTTCCCATTTCTCGGACTGCGCCGAGCTTGGTGGGTGGACCGAAAGGGAGAAGGTCCTCGCTTTAGCAACCAGCCTACGAGGGCCAGCTAGGACACTCTATATTGGTCTTTCCTCTGAGGATAAGAGATCATTTCGAACATTGTCGAGGAAACTAGAGCAACGTTTTGGTAGTAGTCGCCAACAGAACAGGTGGCTATCGAGACTGGAAGCCAGACGTCGAAACCAAGGGGAGACAATCGCTGCTCTTGGTGATGATTTACGACAAATGGCCCAAAAGGCCTACCCAATGCTGGATACTCGGGCCCAGGAGGCACTCGCCTTGAATCAACTGTATAAATCTATCGATACAGAAATGAAATGTCGTTGTATTGATAAAGAATGTCAGTCAATCTCCAGTGCAGTGGAGGTGATTGAACGCTTCGAGGCTATCCTGGGAACTCCTAAAGGAAAAATGCAGCCTCTTATAAGAGCTGCTAATCCTGCCCCAACAGGACAGAAACAGTTCAACTTCCCAAATAAATTCAACTCAGCCCCAATTGGAGGTCTAGTTCAGCGTCGAGAAAGGCTGGAAAATGGAAGGCCAAACACATTTAGGCATCATCCGAACGCATGGCACGACCATACGTAGAAACTTCTGCTCGTAGCCATGCGGTAACGGGTGCTATCTGAGTGTAATAGGGCGTTTCCCAAATGGTCACATCCGACTGGTCCCGTTACATCCGACATCGGTGCAATCACATTCATACAACGAAGACACACCTCCAGAAAGCGATCGATTGAAATGATCCCATGGTGGGCCTCGAAGTGCCCCCAT
Source organism: Hanleya hanleyi (assembly GCA_036873755.1). Taxonomy (NCBI): domain Eukaryota; kingdom Metazoa; phylum Mollusca; class Polyplacophora; order Lepidopleurida; family Hanleyidae; genus Hanleya; species Hanleya hanleyi. Next base: position 10,762 of record JAVTVY010019083.1, read on the forward strand.
CACAAAATAAAAAGCATATCATTTTCCTGTGGTCTGCCGCCGATTTTATTTTGTTTTCAAATATGTTAGGCCGTTTGTTTTTTAAGATAAACGAAGAAGCATACTCCACTAGAGTGAGAAATAAAATAGCTAATTTGCACAACTTCGTGTTGGTCTCGCGTAGACTCCCTCAGTCTTGCGCCTCGTGAAACTGACATGTTTGCATATCTGAGAAATATTTGAATACAGGTAATTTCATTGGCTCGTTTAAATGGGGCCGACATTTGACCTCATGCTTTGGGAACAACTTTCGAACTGGATTATCTCCCTCTAGATAGATGGCGCCGTGTGAAATACATGCCGAATCACAGCGAAAATCTAAGGGTAGTGTTAAGTGAAACGTGAAATGCCCTTAGAAAGCTAAGATGACATTTAGGCGATTTGAGCAGAACAACAAGACCTGCTTCATTTGTGATTCGCCTCACCATTTTTTCCGACAGTGTCCAATTAGGATTTCTTCCCAAGAGAATCGTCAGGATGAAACAAATCTGATGGACTTTTCGGGAAACGAGCACCCGTCAACACACTAGGCCGCAAGTTGACGGGAGTGGAAAGGCCTGCTGAAAATTGCACATCTCTCAGTGGCACTCAAAGCAATCAGGTGAGCAACGAGCCTCAGGTTACGGAAATAGATACCAACTCTGGCTATAGAGGTATATCTCGTGTTGGCAATTTGTCCAGAAAATAGCCAAATGGGACAATGGTCTCTTCACCTCCTGTTGTGTAGAAGGTCTGGACAAGCCAATACACCTACTAATCGACAGTGGCTCTACCATCACTCTGCTATCCAGATGTGTTTTTGAAGAGATCGACGAGGAGCATAAACCTCAAGTCTCTCAATCTAACAATAGCATTCTTGAAGTTAATGGTGGAAAACTCCAGCTTCACGGCAACACCATTCTTAGACTGCAGCTGGGAGATGCAATTTACAGCCAGGCCATGGTTATCTGTGACATTACCACAGAGGGAATTTTAGGACAAGATTTTCTCTTGGCCCATGTCATAGAGATTGATTACAAGTGGTTGCGACTGAGAACAGCGCATCAGAACATCTCTTGCTGGATCGGTGGTGAAGCAGAGATGAGCTGTCAAGTACAGGTGCACCAAGTGACCTCTATTCCGCCTTACTCAGTGGGTTGGGTGGAAATTGACATCCCAAAGAGTGAACACCTGGCTCCAGCAGGTGTAGTTGAACCATCAGTTGAGCTTTTTCAACGGAAAGGGTTGAGGGTAGTCCAGGGCATAGTTGATACTAGGTCTCCCCATCAACTTGTTAAGGTGGTGAATTACGATGACAGTGAAGCCATCCTTTATCCTAGCACCAGGCTTGGAATATGTCGGTCATCTTATGACATGGAGATGTCATTGGAAACGACCACTCTATGTAGAATGGCGAGAAATGAAGCGGCACCAGCTGTCCTTCCAGAGCACTTGGAACTCTTATTGGTCCAAAGCTCTGCTCATCTGAATGAAGCAGAAATACAGTCATTTGTGGAGTTGCTTTGTAGATACGAAGGCGTATTTTCCAGTTCTTCAGGAGATTTGGGCAGAACCACTAAGGTAGAGCACCAAATCCACACTGGTTCTGCTCGACCTATTCGACAGCCACCAAGACGATTGCCTCTCGGCAAACGCCAGATAGAGCAAGAAGAGCTGAAGAAAATGAATGAGAGAGGCATAATTGAACCTTCCAACAGTGCATGGGCCTCTCCTATTGTGCTATGCACAAAGAAAGATGGTACTACACGCTTCTGCGTGGATTACAGACGTTTAAATGATGTCACTGCCAAAGATGTCTATCCTCTGCCACGAGTTGACGAGTGCCTGGACTCTCTTTCCGGGGCAAAGTGGTTCAACTCAATGGATTTGAACTCAGGGTTCTGGCAAATTGGAATGGCATTGGAGGACAAGGAGAAAACCGCATTCACCACCACCCATGGGTTATATCAATTTACTGTTATGCCGTTTGGCCTGGTAAATGCGCCATCTACATTTGAAAGACTGATGGAGAATGTTCTGAGGGGTTTGCAGTGGGAGGAGTGTCTTTTGTACATAGATGACATCATTGTCCCTGCAATTGACTTCAGGCAATGTATACAGAGACTAGAGCACGTTTTTGAACGTCTCTTGGAAGCTGGGTTGAAGTTGAAGCCCAGTAAGTGTACCTTCTTCCAGAAAAGTGTAAAATTTCTCGGGCATATTGTCTCTGAAGATGGAGTTCAGACTGACCCTGAGAAAATATCTGCAGTCATCAATTGGCCCCGTCCACAGACACGCAAACAAGTTAGGAGCTACCTCGGCCTCTGCTCTTATTACCGGCGCTTTATCCAAGGTTTCGCCAATATTGCCAGACCACTCCACAGACTGACGGAGGCAAAGTCAAACTTTGAGTGGACATCAGAGTGTGAAGAGTCCTTCTCAGGACTAAAGAAAGCTCTGACAACGCCACCTATCCTTGCATATCCAATGATTGGGTGTCCATTTATCTTGGATACAGATGCTAGTGATGTGGCTGTGGGTGCCGTCCTATCTCAAAGTCAGAATGACTCAGAACGTTTCATCGCTTATATGAGCAAAGCAATGACAAAACCAGAGCGATCATATTGTGTTACCAGGAAGGAACTTCTGGCAGTGGTTGTAGCCTTGAAGAAGTTCCACCCTTACCTCTATGGTCAACATGTTCTCCTGCGTACTGATAATGCAGCGGTTAGTTGGATGAGGAGTCTGAAGACCCCATCAGGTCAAGTGGCCAGATGGCTGCAGGAGCTGGGAACATATGACCTAGAGGTGACACATCGAGCAGGGCGAAAACATAGCAATGCTGACGCCATGTCAAGGAATCCGTGCAAGTCATGTACAAGGCAAAATGACCTAAATGAAGCCTTTGACGAGGAGGAGCACTGCTGTGCAGACACAGTAACAGTTCCAAAACCTGTCAATGACTTTCCCATATCGCATCATGATGAGGGGAAAGCCATTGCAATGGCAGCTGTCCGTGTTTCTACCAGAAGTCAACAGCCTACTACTACAGGCTTGAAACTAAATCAAGTCATCCTCGACAGTTGGTCGCCAGAGGAAGTCCATCAACAGCAGTTAGAGGACAAAGATATTGGTCCTATCATGATTCCCCTGCAGGAGGGCAAGAGCAGGCCTGAGTGGTCTTCCATCTCTCACCTCTCCTCTGGGCTCAAGACCATATGGCGACACTGGGATAGGCTGGAGCTTCACGGAGGAATGGTCTATAGGCAGTGGACAGATGACAACAATCACGTTGTTCGTCAGCTATTGGTCCCTAAAACTTGTAGAGCGACTGTCCTCAGGCATTACCATGACATTCCATCTGCTGGGCATCTAGGCGTAGATAAAACCCTGAGCAAGGTCAAGCATGCCTTCTATTGGCCCGCAATGAAAGCGGATATTGAGAGGTACTGTATCGAGTGTGATTTCTGTGCAGCTCGAAAACCAGCAAAGCATCAAGGCAAAGGCCCTCTTGGGTCGTATCTCGTTGGAGAGCCCATGGAGAAGGTGGCCCTAGATATCTTAGGACCTCTACCAGTGACGAACAACGGCAACAGATACATCTTGGTCATAACAGACTGCTTTACGAAGTGGACAGAGGCAGTACCAATTCCGAACCAAGAGAGCCAAACCATTGCTAGTGCTCTGCTGAATGAGTTCATCTGCAGATTTGGCACACCGTTGCAAGTCCACTCTGACCAGGGGACTAACTTTGGATCCCAACTGTTTCGTGAAGTCTGTGATCTATTGCAAGTTGACAAAACTCGTACCAGTGCTTATAGACCTCAAGCCAACGGTACCGTGGAACGATTTAACAAAACAGTAGCCGCTATGCTGACCATGTACTGTGAGAGAAGACAACAGACATGGGATGAATTTCTGCCACAAGTCATGATGGCTTACCGTGCTTCCAAACACGCCACGATAGGGAAATCACCGAATATGATGGTTTTCGGCAGGGAGAACGTTCTTCCGATGGACGCATTTACAGGGCGACCCGAACTGGAAGAGGATGATGAACCTCATAATGTGTGCGAGTATACATTAAATCTTCATTGTTCTCTGGCGGAAGCGCACGAGGTAGCTCAAAACACACTGAAGAAACGGGCTAAATATCAGAAGAGACATTACGACCTGAAGGCCAAGAAAAGACCACTGACGCCTGGCCAAGCTGTCTGGATGTACTGCCCTGTGCGGAAGCCTGGTGTATGTCACAAACTTACCTCTAGATGGAAGGGACCTTTCGTCATCACGGACAAAATTGATGACATAAATTACTTGGTGAAGATGTCTCGAAGACAACAGCCCAAGGTCGTTCACATTGATCGTTTGATGGTGTACAAAGGGCGACACCCGCCCACTTGGTACACAGCAGCTAAGACAGCCTAGATGATGGAGGATTCACTGTCAGTCTTGGTTAAATTGTTTTTGGTTTTAGGGAAGTTCAAACCAGAAGAGTGGTTAGCACATCGCTGGGAGAATGTCTTTGGGGCTTTTTCAGTGACTCCTAGATGAGAGGAGATAGACTAAGTTTGTGGAATTAAGGGGAATTTGATGGATGAAGATGTTGATGCTATGTGTAGCATATGAAGGCAATTGTAGTTGCCACAACTAGGGAGCTCCCAACCCACTGGCGTTTTGGAGTCGGCAAGGGATTGATCACCCCAAGCTGGATGTGGATCCAACCGCCCCTTCGACTGATGTAGCTCAGTCACTGTTTCAAGTAGAAGACTTGATTATTCCTGTTCCACAAAGCCTAGTGTTGATAGATTAAGCCCAAGCAACATTTAAAATGTGCTATAAGTGTGAATTCCCTAAACAAACCAACAAAAATAACATTAAACCTCGATGAAAGGCTGAGTAGTGTGATGGCCGAGATGGCTGGCTGCCTAATTAAATGAAAACATATCTACCCCTGAAAACCATCCTTAATCTGGTCTTGTATCTTTCAGAATGTCGTCCAAGACAACCGATTGTTGGCGGTGCAGTGGTACCTTCCCCACCAAAAAAGCTCTGAAAAGCCACATGATGTCCAAGGTTCATCAGAGCCTCCAAGTCATATGCCCGTTCTGTTACGAGGAGAAGACATTCCGACGTCAGGTGGACCTCAAACAGCACGTTGAAGGCATCCATACCACCATCGCCAGGGATCTACCCAAAGACATGTGGAGTGAGCCAAATGGAGTATGGTTGGCAACATGCCCTGACGACTACCGGCGCCTTGTGTCTACACTAAGCTGGACAGCCACCGCCAGACAACTGGTGAAGAGCTGGCTAAGCAAATGCCAGAAGCCAAGTAGGAGTCTCCAGCAGTGGGAAGACGGGTGGCACACCATGGTGCGGACTCGCACATCATCCCCGCTGAAGAGTGTGATCTGTCGACCTTCACCAGCGAAGCAACCACGACTCTCGGAGCCATCATCTGTATATCTTCCAGAAAAGCCATCTACAACAGAACCATTCAGAGTTGTGGATATACAGATGAAGCCAAACTACATCTGGGCATGGCTGGTGGGTAGAAATATCTCTAATTTGTGGTATGGTGCCACTCTTTCTTCGGCTACGTATGCTGATGCTCGGGGCATGCAGTCCATCGCCCGGAAGATGCTGCTGATTCAGAAGGAGACGGACTTGTCCAGGCCCACGGGAGATGGATATACAGTATCCGGCAGCTTTGCTCGTGTGGCTAAGGATGTGGCTGCTGCCTTGGGAGTAGAGCCATCCCGGATCACTGAGCTCCGCAGATGGATTAAGCCAGTGATGTCTCTAATAAGCTTTGGACTGGCGCCTAGTACCCTACAAGCAGTTGTCCCTGCTCCGATAAGTCCACCAACATCAGACACAGCCATCTTCTTAGAACCATCACCAAGGGCCCTCACACCGGAATATCAACCTGAGGATGAGCCGCAGTTATTAGAGCCATCAACAGAGGAAAACCCTGACCATCAATCCCGGCTTGTGGAGGCAGCAACTTCTCCAACGACAGATCCAGTCAGTTTACCATCAGAAGGAAAATCCCCGAGCAGCACACCTCTTCCACTACCAGTATTCCCACCAGTCAACCCTCCACCCTCTCAACCTGTTCCTGCTACACAACTACCATCAGATCTCTCTCAGCCATCTCATGCATTAAAGCAGACTGTTCACAGTATGACTGTTCCACTTAATTTATCAGTACCTACACAACCTACTGCTGCCATTCTGCCATCTGTTATCTAGATTCTGAAACTCCGCTTGATCTTTCTTGTTCCACTCGACCTGTTACCTCCACCGCCCAGCCATCATCTCATCTAAGAATTCCCTCCACCAGGACATCCCTTCCTGCGGCAGAGCCAGCACCACTAGATTTGTCAACAGATGCACCTTCCACCACTCGACAGTCTAGGCTGCCATCCAACGTACCAAACATCAGACAGAACCATCGCCTTAGAGCAAGACAACTGTTGGAGTATGGGTGCCTGCCACTTTTACCACCTGCCAGACGTGAGTGGGATGCCCCATGCCAAATAATAATTGGAGTCAGAGGACAGGAGAGACAATGGCCACCAATCAATTGGAAGTGCCTTCGCCCAAAGCGGAAGCTAGCTCACTGGGAGGCTGTGGCAATGATGTTAGAGTGGACAGACGCATCTGCTGCCACCATGGGTTTGCAGGATCTGATGGATAAATATAATATGCTCGTCCTTCCCGGGACTAAAGTTCCCAAAGAATCTGGTGCCGAGGTGGTCATGGGGTCGCTAACTAAGCCCAGACTGTACGTCTACCGTACGTTGATGGAAATTGCAACAGACAGTGGTGACAATCCGGATTCGGTGACGGAGATGGTAATTCAACAGCTAGAGGGCATGAGGGAAGCACGACAAACATCAACTGACCGACTATGTCATGGACTGGGACAAAGGGGTATACCATTGAGGCTCGAGTCCAAGCCGAAGGAGGAGTGATTATGTCATTGTAATTTTTGAACAAAAGGAGTTGTTGAGAACTTGGCAGGGGAGAGTGTAATACCCTTGGAGGGATATTTTATAAGTTGTCACACTCTGCCAGGTTGTCGCACTCTGAATGTTGTTGTTGTATACACTTTTGACATGACTTGAAACTGTGGTTTTGGGGGTACTAAATGGCGTAAACCAACTACTGGGGCATTGGGGGTGGATTTAAATTTATTAACATAATATATATGCTGTCTGTTGTACATAAGATTAACTTACCTTGTGCAGTTGATAATATTTTCATCACGTTTGCCTGATCCTGATCAAGGATGTGGCCATGTTGTTTGTGTTTACGAAATGTGACCTTGGTGCATGACCTTGTACACCACCAGCCCGTTTATGCTTCTTAATTTATTGTAATTTAGAGATTTACTGAAGTTCATTATATTGTTATAACGCTCAATTTAATTGTTATGACATTCGATGAAGTCCATATGTGCCGATATGGCGGTTTTTATTGGGGACTATTTCTTGGTAAATCGGTACGCCTTTCGTCTGCTATCTGATTCATGAAGAGAAGTCTACATCAAACTTTGCTGATTTTTCACGAAGTATTATTGAATCAGGTAAATATTGCAACAGTTATGAAACTAATCTTTGAAATGTTTAGAAAATTCTGGTTATATTTTCAACGATCGATGGCTAGAACATAACCATTATTTTTATTGTCAAAGTGACCTACCCTCCCGACTCACCTCCACTCAGCTCAGCATATGTATCGCCATCTTGTTGTTCTAGCCGTGTCCGAGTGTCTTGTTGAGGGAGCGGTGATATTTATATAGTTCTTCCAGTAAAAGTATTTATATATCTAATAACTATAATAAAAATGCTCCTCTTTGACGTCTGGAGCTCCCTTCAATATTATATATTTCAATTAGTAATCGCAATTAGTATCCTGGTAAATAGTTCTCCCGACTTCGGTCCAGCGGTAATCCTGTAATTTGATTGGTTGTTCTGCACCATGTGACCACTAGCATTGGTATAAATAGAGCGCTCCTGACGAAGATGGCAGATAGCTGGCCACCACGGCCGGAGATACATCGCAACAACAACAACACCATACAATATTACCTGATCAGTTTTGAACATTGAATACTACTCTACAACAGGTAATAAGAATTAAAGATTGATATTGACTACACTTCTCGGCAAAGAACCAAAATTACTCAACAAACGATTTAGACCTGAAAACTGCATGTATCTCTGGATTGTCAACTAGATTCATCTCGACAAAGAAATAAATATATTAATTTATTTCTATTTCATCACCAGGCAGCTATCTCATGTCATCACACTCGTCAGTGGCCATTTTCTGCATAATATCCATTACAAATATGATCCATTGGCAGGAATTCACACTTTAGCACAATTGGGCATTAATTAGTAGTATTGAGAGTGCATATTGCCTTTTTATCTGGCGGTTCAAAGTGTGTTCATTAGTAGTTGATATATTGAATTAGTATATCATCATTTCACCATATATAGTCATATTGGACTTACCACAGAATAAACAGAATATCATCAGACTTTGAATTCTTGTTTTATCATCTTTATTGAACGTGATATTGATATTCCTGTGTGAATACAATACAATGCCATCAGCCTGGTATTTCATTAATGAATGTCGGATTTGACTTGATACTTCGACGGCCGACCAGAGTTCGACATCACTCAGAATAATATAGAACGCAAATCCGTCTCACCTGCCCACCTGACAGCATCACACTTTCAGATATATAATATCTAGTTACGCTGGATATTACAGTATGTACTTTAGAATAGGTTAACCGGAAGACTATACTGTGAAGTCGTGTGGCTCTGCCAGTATGTCGGCACCTCTTCCCACTTCCCTTATATGTGTTGTAATTTTTACCTGTATATGGCGAGATTCTGCTGGTGGACGTTTTGTCCCCGAGGCCCGCCCCCTGTACAGACCTTTTTGGTCTTTGATATATGTTGGCATTTGTGGGAAGTTGATGCTGGGTCGACATCGGGCCTTACAGACTAGTCTTTTGTGTTAAATGCCGTCATTTTCATCTGTCGACGATACAGCTCACCATTTCCCAGTGTACGAGTTGTCACAGCGAAACAGCTCACCAATTACCAATATACGAGTTGTCAGAGCATTTCCATCATAGCTCTCTAGATTTGTATTTAATACCGCTTATGCCGGTGCTAGGGGCCGTTTGGTCATATCATCCAAACTACCACATGAACAGGTACAATAAACGCGTACCTGAGATACAACACATATCAGGAATCGTTAGATTTTTGGTCTTTTGATATAAGTTGTCATTTGTGGGAAGTTGATGCTGGGTCGACATCGGGCCTTACCGACTAGTCTTTTGTGCTAAATGCCGTCATTTTCATCTGACGACGATACAGCTCACCATTTTCCAGTGTACGAGTTGTCACAGCGAAACAGCTCACCAATTACCAATATACGAGTTGTCAGAGCATTTCCATCATAGCTCTCTAGATTGTATCTAATACCGCTTATGCCGGTGCTAGGGGCCGTGTGGTCATATCATCCAAGTTACCACATGAACAGGTACAATAAAAGCGTACCTGAGATACAACACATATCAGGAATCGTTAAAATTTTTGGTATGTGCTTTAGAATAGGTTAACCAGTAGACTATACTGTGAAGTCATGTGGCTCTGCCAGTATGTCGGTACCTCTTTCCACTTCCCTTATATGTGTTGTAATCATACTAATATAGCGTTAGACTTCCATCTACACATTTTTGAATATGTTATTCGGGATTCCTGCTGCTGAAGTTGGACTGTCGGCGCCAATGCGAAAACCATGGCCTACTAAAAAGGGTCATTGCCGATTAAAGATATTCCTTTTTTTACATGAGCTGAGAAATGGGCGGCTGAAACGGGCACATCCTCTGGAAATCGGATGTGGAATATGTAACCGAAAATAAGTACGGATTGCTTGAACTGGACAATATCTAATATGATCAGTATAAACAAATGAACTACTGTGTGGGATATGTTGTGTTTGAAGTTGGGGATAATAATGTGCATGCCTTGTAACGGACCAGATTGATCGGAGAAAGAGACATCGTTGTATTAAAGAACATTGCTGTCTTGTTCTGAACGAACTGTCAGTTCACTAACGCGTAAGAATGCAATGCATGAAATGCAACCAAGATCATAGCTCGTAAAAGAATTACATGTATACAATGTGGGTTATAGCATCAAATATCTTTTGGAGGATATCCTTAGTTATGGGCAGTCCGGTATCGGGCCATGTAATTTTGACATGCCCGTAAGTAGCTTTGTGGCAAGGAATAACTGAGCAGGATCATGTACTGCAGCCAAATTGTGCACATAACTGATAGCCGATACGAATGTATAAGCTGTGGAGGGTGCGTACTTGTGTAAATGCAAGAATGCTTCAATGAAGATTCGGCAAGGCACGCCATTAGAAGAACTCTAGCTGTCTGCTTCAAAGAGTCAGCAACAGACAGGGTAATGGGTGCGACGAGCGATTGAGCCAAGGTCTAGAGACAGCGCTTCCTGAAATTTTAACCGCGAGAGTTTCCCAGGAATAAGATTGTTCCGAAATATGTTTTGATCTGAACAGAATGTCATTTCGAAAACAGGCAACTACTAACTGACGCACTAATTTCATCAGCAATGAAAGACTGGTGATTGATTATTTCAACCACGGCCATATTATCACAAAGAAAGAGAACGTTATGATTGGCCAGTTATGGCCCCAAATTTCGACGGCAAACATTTCTTGACCGTGATATGTAAGTGGGCAAGATGTGCTGGCCATTCTTGGTCTATACACGAGGATCCAAAAACAGCCGCCAAGCCCAAGGTACCAGCAGCGTCGGAAAACGGTTTGATCTGGTTTGATCACATCAGAGGATATCCAATTTGGAGAAAGAAAATTAATATTCCGTTGAAAGACTCCAGAAATATAAGCCAGGTATTAACATAGGCTCTAGCTTTATTCAAGCGAATGTGATGGTGAGCATGTGATACGACTTTTGTTGAAGTCTATCAGGCAGTCGGGCACGACGACTTTACAGGCAAAATTGTGCGAGCCAATGAGAGACTCCAGTTGATGCTGGGTCGACATCGGGCCTTACAGACTAGTCTTCTGTGTTAAATGCCGTCGTTTTCATCTGACGACGATACAGCTCACCAATCCCCAGTGTACGAGTTGTCACAGCGACACAGCTCACCATTTACCAATATACGAGTTGTCACAGCGACACAGCTCACCAATTACCAATATACGAGTTGTCAGAGCATTTCCATCATAGCTCTCTAGATTTGTATCTAATACCGCTTATGCCGGTGCTAGGGGCCGTGTGGCCATGTGGTCATGCCACAGGAACAGGTACAATAAAAACTTACCTGAGATACAACACATATCACGAATCGTTAGATTCTTGGTATGTGTTTTAGAATAGGTTAACCAGAAGACTATACTGTGAAGTCATGTGGCTCTGTCAGTATGTCGGCACGTCTTCCCACTTCCCTTATATGTATTGTAATCCACAAGTGTTACCTTTTTGTGGCCCAAGAATTCACACAGTATGCTTTTCAGTTGATGAATTTTGTCCTCTGGAAATGATGCTTTCATAGTTCTGGAGTCCAGCTGAACCCCAGGCATAACCCTAGTAGTTGATGGGTAGTAGGTCTTATCATGTTTGATTCGAATGCCCAAATACTCATACAAGTAAGTGAAAGTGTTGAAAGCTGTAGAACAGTGGCTAGCGCCATTTGCACCGACGAACATAAAGTCGTACAGTATGTGGATCACCTCTGATATGCCGAATTTTGTAGCCATAACCGATTGCAGAGAATGACTTGAGCTCTTTAATATCTTACAGGATATAGAACATCCCATCGGAAGGCACCGATCATACAAATACTTGTCGCCCCAAGTAAACACCAATAAGGGGTGAATCGCTGGCTCGATAGGTATGATGCGGAAGGCATCATCTAAATAGATTTTTGCCATCAAGCTTTAGCGGCGATGTTTTTGAACTAGTGCAATCGTGCTATATAATATCTACGTATTCAACATATCATAGGTTCTATTGAATCGCACCGTTAATAGACAAGGCAGATTTTCCAGGGTAAGATAAATCGTGTATCACCCTTAAAGTATTAGGGGGGATTTGGTTTAATGTCACACTCAAGGTTATTTCACTCATATGGTGACAGCCAGTTTTCATGATGGAGAAAGCTGGAATACCGGAAGAGAACCACCTCCGGCTCGTCGGCAATTAACTGGCAAACTTTCACACATGCAACAGCAATGCTTGAACCCGTGCCGGTTCAGCGGTGTGAGGCTTGCGAATCACCAGCGATGCGCTCTTAGACAGCTTGGCCACAAAGAGCCCTACAAGTATTAGGTTCCATTTTGGGGACTAGGCCTAATGGAGAGCAAACCTTATTGTCAAAAGGAGGAGTCAAAGCAACTCGACCTTTCGACAACTCTTTGTCTAATTTAGCTTCTACGGTAGCAGGGTTTTGCATAGCAGATGAACGATTACGCGAGACAGTAAAAGCATATTTTCTCGAGTGCCAAATATCGAAACCGTTTGATAAACTTGAAACAAGTAAATCTACATCAAGGTGGTTACATAGCACAGTTTTAGCCTCATTCCAACCGGTGTTGGAAGAGTAACTCCCTTTGCCGCTGGATTTACACATGCTAATTTACATGTAAGGGGCCGGGAAGAATCCAATTGGCAACATGTGATGTAGTTCAGAAGGGACCAGCAACTCGACCTTTCGAAAACTCATTTGTCTATTTTAGCTTCTACGATAGCAGGGTTTTGCATAGCAGATGGACGATTACGCGAGACAGTAAAAACATATTTGCTCGAGAGCCAAATATCGAAACCGTTTGAGAAACTTGAAACAAATAAATCTACCCCAGGGTAGTTCCTTAGCACAGCTTTAGCCTGATTCCAACCGGTGTTGGAAGAGTAACTCCCTTTGTCGCTGGATTTACACATGCTAATTTACATGTAAGGGGCCGGGAAAAATCCAATTGGCAATATTTGATGTAGTTCATAGCCGTCATGTACGATAACCTGAAGTTTCATCCTTCGAAACAGATTTGTTTTTAGTACCGATAATCAGCATTGAAGATGGGGCGCTGGTGGTCATATTGGATATCTATAGAAAAGAAAACAGCGAATAACCTTCATGCGTGCTTGATCGAGTCAATCATAAGAGAGCTACATGTACAGAAACCTCTCAGCGGAGCCTTTATAAATATATATGAAATATATTTGCATGTATACAAACACACATACATGTGTATAGCATAAATACCATTGTTGGTGACGCTCTGGCGGCCATATTGGATATTCAACGGGTAATAAAGTTTCCAATTATCGTTATTATTTTCTTCTTGAGTCAGTCAGGCACGTGGAAAACTGCTTTTCCGCGAGAAAAAGTAGACCAAAAATATTTCATTTTACTTCAGACTAATATTTATTAATTCATCATGCAGTTTTAGAAATTACCCGAATAAAAAATTCGAAAAATCGATTAAAAATGTTTCTTTTTAAATGACATTACTGTGACCTCATCAAAGTGGACATCCGCAAATAAAGAGAAAATAGAACAATATTGACATTGTTTGCAGAAGAACATTTGTATTGAACGGGGGGCAAGGTAGTGTGTAGGGGATTGTACATAAAGTATGTTATTGTTTAACATGCAAAACCACACATTAATTTTTAATTCGTAATTGCAGTTTCACTCATAGCTGTATAGCTCAGGTTATATACGCGCCAGTGTCCATAAACATGTAAGACCTTATTCGTATAGATTGACCGTTCACGTTGTTCAAAACTTTTTGTCTTGACGTTCTGATTCTCTTCAGGAGGTTAGCATGCTTTCATTATGCTTAGCGACGACATGCTGACTTCGAGTATATAACACGAGCCATGAGCGCACATATTTCCCACTGTATGTGTCCTTATGGTACAATGTAACAGCTTCGCAAGCCATTCACAGTAGCAACACACTACTTACTATATGATCAGCTGGCACTATCTACTTCAAGCATGTATCTACTTGTTCATTCAGTTATAAGACGGAAGAAAATGTCTCAAGGGACAAATACGCCCCAACGTGCACAGGGGTCTTACTTGCATACATGTATGATAGTCAGTGACTAAGAATCACAAAACACCAATGAAAGAAATCACATGGACAATGTACCTTTGAAGAATCATAAAATCCAGTGAATTTAACTCAAGATATATTGTACAATCCAGACAAGATAGATAAAGTTCTGGATGATGCAATGACCATGAACTTCGACCTAAAAAAAATAGGTATGTAACACATGTGAAGTTTCAAGATATTTGATGAATTATAAGTCTAAGTTATATTCCAGACAATGTTCGATTCATTTTCGGAGAGCTGTGATCTTGACCTTTGAACTATTGGCCTTGATAATAATAGCTACTTGCCCAATAGATCTTCTGTAATACTGTGAAGTGAATTGAGAAAAGTTTCTATTTTATTATGCTAACAAGAATATGCGACGCAAAAACACACAGAGGGGAAGCAAATCCATATCCCCAGATCAGGATTTAAGTTTGGGATAATATACTAGCATAAAGGTGTATCTTCATATAAATGTCCCCGCTTTGCACTTTCGAGAAACGCACAGATACACGGACATCGTTATTATATCCCGTATACCAGAATACAAGCAAGTCATACTACATATATGCTATGTAACATTGCGACCAAGAATACGCAACAAATAAGTTTCTACGTTTCGTTGTTCGGCCGCCATCTTCAATATTTTGAAAACTCTAACAAATATTCAAACGAATATGAATCTGCAACCGTGAGAGGTACGGATTTCTAGTTTATTGTGTTGTTTCTCCAAAAAAGAGTTCTTATATGAATAGTTTTCTTCCACTTCCAGTTTTTGCTTCATCTACAACGACTTTCGTTATTTGTGACCACTTTTTCGGACAGAAAACCATACTGTAAGCATTGTCATCTCCTGGCGACCAATTCTCAATATAAACTTTCTACATTCAAATTTCTGGACTCCGATTTGTATATCTATTTTAACGTACTAACATTTTCTTTTCAATGAAAGAGTCGTCAAAGTTCAGAAACAAGTGTCCCATGTGTATGTAGTCATTGAAAATAAATATTTGGGACGGAAAACCCGCTTCTAAATTTTGAAAATTTAGCTGAAAGTGCAGTAAATATGCCTACAGGGTCAACTGGCTGGTCCGTCGGCTACTATCTGATTATTTTTTCTCTCCTCTCCCTTCCCTGGCACACACACACACACACACACACACACACACACACAATTCTATATTCCCCGACCGGGGTCCGGCGCGGAATGAAAAGTGGTGTAATCTAAACGCTAACTGATTTGTAAGATAGAGCTGCTTTATAGCACCTGTAGTGTTATCTTTAATATCACGACGAGTAACAAAACCTATTGCTGAATTATTGTTTTGTATATTGATATTTGGAGAACTCTAAACTGTGGAAGATTACATACACAATTGAACGGTATGAATGCACGTCTCGACGTTCCTGTTACATTCCGGTTGACAAGTTACGTTCCCGTTACATTCCGGTTGACAAGTTGACGCGCTAGCAGTAATATTACATATCTTCACCCGACCAGTGTCATTGTAGCTCGCACACGAGTTACTCTACAATATACAAGTTGTCAGTGCTGTTGGGGAATTTATTTAAGAGTTCTGCTCCTGCCCGGTGTGTATATTTATACAAATGCTTTCTGCTTTCTGATTGCTGTTTTCTTGTGTTTTCAACGTATAATATTCCCTCGTCTGTGTTTGTACAATTATTTCCGTTATGTACTTTCCATTAGCCTTTGCAGCATTATAATGCATTCAAACTGAATTTGACTAACAACCTCTTTCGAACTACACGGAATTTTAGATCTTCAACTTTGTAACAGGGACCTTCAATGAATGATATATATCCAAATGAATAACGCTATTCACTAATAATAAGCAGTTTCATATTACAATAAAACGATAAGAACAAGTAAGCTACTGTAAAAACGAATGATGCGATTGGTTCAATTTTAAAAAGGCATCATATTTGGCTAAAAAAGGATGAAAGCAATACATTCAGAGATCTGCAGCGATTCCATTCCATTTGAGTACAATCCAGTTTGGTCTACATCAGCACCAAGCAAAAAGGGGCCTTGATGTGCGAGTTTAAAGATTGGCATGTGGAAAGATGTAATAAAACTATGGTCGTACCTTTGAATAATGGACAGATACGCCAGGCCATTCCTGGTCCCAAGCTACCGAATTGTGCGTAGGAGGCTTCCAGGAAAAACAAGGGCACCGCACAGACGAACAGGAAAAGTATGAATGGGAAGAGAAATGCACCTGTTACAAAAGAAAATTGTGTGAGTTATGATAGTGAAGGCTTATATATTTAAAATGGAAAGGTTTGATCCGAATGATCACTGTAGACATGTTCCGGTTTTGTCTTTTAGTTAAGTCAGTTGTATCATGCGTGTGTGGATAAATCTAGTTGTCTTCTGTAAAAATACAGCGCATTTCAATTGGATTTTAATACAATATCGTCCATAGACATTGCAAATTGCCTATTAGTCTATCATGTAAAGTCCACTTTTAGCATCGAAGATCAACCCACGTTATAGAAAAAAAATCGTAGTGATTTTTTGTTAGACCATACATAGACGCATCCTCCTAGGGTGGCGGACCAGTCTGAAACATGGGTAGGTAATGTGCTAGAGGCACTTATAACGGATCTGGGAACTTGCAAAAAAACACACACACGAAAATTAGGGGGTAGGGGTAACATATGACAACATATTTCTATTTCTACTGCATTTATGTCACATGCATGGTATCATTATGAAGGTATGTCTAAGAGCTATCCCTGATGAGAAATTTGTTTTTATTGATCCGTCTGTTATGTAAGCCAGTAGATCATCACCTTGATTCTAGAATGAAAATTAATGTATGTATTCCCTGTTGTCAGCTCTGTACACTAGAAAAAAGACACCAATATGAAAAAAAGCAGGTCACCATTCTGTCTACAAAGCCCAATTAATGGTATGCGTTAATTTTGCTAGATAATTCCTATACTGTAACACGCAGATGAAAGGACACCTGTGGCTCTTGTGATATTCTGTGGAATTGATTTCCGATGAAAAGGTCTTTTTGATTTGTTAAGGATAATACATTGAATGGGTCAGAAGCTCACATCATCACTTTGAGTTTAAAATTGACTTTTGTGCTTTACTATTGGAAATGCGGGTATCGCAAGGTTGAACCGCACAATATACTAGTATGTGATGTATCAGCAAATTGTTGTGCTGATTTAGCATCTTTGCTACAACGGTTTGACACATGCGGTTAATTACATTGACCTACATTGCATTTCACATAATGTATGTCGCAGTATATCCTTTGTTTCATGCAGTTAAATTTCAATTGTCGAAAGCGACCATGTTTATAGTCGACTGTGCCAGTTAACACTCACACTTACTATCATATCGCTCGCTAGTATGTTTACTATTAGTAAATCTACAGCAATTGTGAAGTTTGTTATCAATGGGTATGTTTCGACTTGATAATAAGAATGTTTGTCTGTTTTTGGTGTTTGTATTCTGTGATCCACTAGAAAATGGTCAAAAGTGTTTAGCCCCACCCCCATACACCAAAGACAAATCCGTATGGCAACAGTGAAATCTATGAAGGTCCCTTGCATGCCTTTCGAAATTGGGTGATACAATTCATAAATGACTAGAGTGAAGACAAAATTTCAACCCTTTAGCCAGATGTTCCTAGAAATATCCAACCACTGGTTCCTTTTAAGTTAGTCGATTTGACAACTCATGTAACTGCTTTAGGGAAGATTTCTTGGACAGGAAAGCGTAATAAATTAGATCAACCCATCGTCTTTCCTTCTCTGCCAATTTATACATATACAGATTAGATCCTGCACACATCGTCTTTGATTAAAACTTTCATGATATCTTGGCTCATTGGGTATCAAGTTGTTCTGGATGGATTGTAAGAGGATTTCGACAGAGAGCCTGTCATATGATGGTATTCCATATACGCGTGAGTTATGATACACATACATCAGGGATTAAAGTCACAGGATGACGGGGAGGGGGGGGGGGGATTGTGTCGGGGACTGAGTGAAGTGAGCAACACTTTCTCTGTACATATATGTAGGCCATTACAAAAATTAGGTGATAAAAACAGGAGAACTATCAGTACAAGGGATTGCTTCGAATGTGCTCGTGGTATGGGGCTTCAGTTACAAGCGTCTAGTCCGTCATTCATAATCCAGCCACCGTCCATTAGAGAATATCCGCGTCCATAATCCAAAGACCTATTCCATATTCCATATAACAGTATTAGCACCAAATTCAAAAAGACAATCATAGTATATATAAACATAGGCTTGTTTCCTGCAAGAGAGAAGCGGTCAACAGTTTTCAATTATGCCGGCAAGACATCATGATCTTCCAAAAATCTCAAATCCGTATCGCTGATCAGTATTCTTAATCCATAATATTCGTTGTAAAGTCGTCATCTAAAGAATGATGTATCTCAGTCATATGAGTACCATGAGGATCTTGAAGTACATGGGTTCATACGGCCCCTAGTCCCAGGTTAAGCGGAATTAGACACAAGTTACGAAACGTAGCGCCATAGATCTTGCACGCTACGTTCGTATTTTGCTATCAGCATGCGATATGTATCGCCAAATTTGAGAAAACTTTGAGTGGAGGCGCTTGGTGGAATAGCCCTGTTTTATAAGTTTCTGCAACAATGTTTTGTGACGTTGATTAAAATCATCACATTTAACACAGGATCTAGCAAATGCTACTAAGCGAGATATGTATACGCCATATGCAGGTCCCACGGGAATATTACTGTCCAGAAAGGGATAGTTTACGATGTCGAAATTGTAATCATCTCTTTTGTCATAAAGTCGACGAGAGAGAATGCCCGCTTCATTTTTATAGAGATAGAGATCTAAATATGATATGCCTGTAGGGCTATCTGTAGTTTCCTTCAAATCCAGTGAAGGTGGATATATATCCTTCACTGCGTCATATATATAGCGATTATCCACAGCGAGAATATCGTCTATATAGCGTTTGGTGAATGAGAAGGAACGGGCTTTGAATGGATCGGTTTTTGAAAGCGCCTGCATATAGTCATATTCATAAGAGAACAGATACAGGTCAGCCAACAGGGGTGCACAATTAGTACCCATTGGAATACCTATATACTGCTGATATATTGTGTTGCCAAATTTCACATAGATATTTTTAATGAGAAATTCAAGCAACACTATATACAAAGAAACATCCCATGAATGATATCTCTTGTATGTAGTCGAGCTAAAGAATGCTTTATGGCTTCCGACATTAATATATCTACGATCAGTTTTCTTGAACACAGATACGTGTCCAGAGATGTGCAGTTCATCTTTATGGCTTCCGACATTAATATATTTACGATCAGTTTTCTTGAACACAGATAGTGTCCAGAGATGTGCAGTTCATGTGCAATAGCTTTATTGTAGCATGTACGCAATCAAACTAGTGCGACTAAATGTGGACCATTACAGGGACGACGGGACAGGGGTCCAGTAATTTCAGAAGAAAAAAATATAGTAAACAGTATATCTAGATTTTTCGGAAAGAATGACAAATGTGATAATCTTACTATCAGAATGCACCATAATGCAGCGTTTTGCGTCTGAAAACTCAACAATTTTCCGGATAGATATACGCGTCTGCATAAGTCTTATGCAGTCCTTAAAAATGAAAAATTAAGTCTGAGCCTATCCTGTTTTACATCTAGGCAGACCCATGATACAGTCAAAATGTGAATGGGAATTGAGTTCCTTATGTTCACCCAGAACTCTAAAAGCTTCACAAATCGAAAATATATACTGTCAAAATGCGCAAGAAAGCACCATTTACATCTAGATTGTAACAAATTCGAAAGGCAGAATCCCCCAGACCCGATAAAGAGTTCCGCTTGAGGTATCTTTATATACATATATCACTATAAAAAGTTTTTCAAAATCAAAATGTTCCGTCAAAATGCACCAGAGCACGCCATCTTACTAAATTTATTTGTCAAAAATATCCCAAGAGAGACCACACACATGTATCGGGGAAATATAAGCCCCACTTCAGAACCCTTTCTATGTTTTTATTTCAGTCGAAACAAAAACAGTTCTCAAAATTCTTGAGATTTGCTTCCAAAATCCATGTTGATATCGAGAACATTAAGTAGAGGAAATCAGAAATACGGGAATATCATACCACATACTGGTACATGACTAAAAGAACGTCCACACGTATTTGCTTCCGAAATCCATGTTGATATCGAGAACATTAAGTAGAGGAAATCAGAAATACGGGAATATCATACCACATATTGGTACATGACCAAAAGACAGTCCACACGTATTTGGTTTATGCAGATGCCATTAACTAGCAAAACTAAACGCCTGTTATGTAGATCGGGTTGGTGACGTACCGGTACTGACCTACATAAGATACTCCAGCGCATCAATTCCGAACTGTTGTGAGTTATGAATGCTCTGGAGATGAATTACTTCTAGGAATATATTGCAATTATTTTACCAAATATTTGTGAATAAACCGGTCAGTTTTTGTTATATATTTCCCCCTAGCAGGACACAGACTCAGACATCTACAAATCTACACCAATTCTTGCTTTTAATTAAACTCCGTGACATGGTGACCCAGATAATGGACGGTACTTAAGCGCTCACGGAAACATACATTACCTTCACAATGATGCCTTATTTTAACATCCGAGGCAGTTTAGACAGTGGAATATTACAGAATGTGTTATACCTACCCAGGCCACAACCTTATGTTCGATACATTTTTTTTCAAATGTCCTTACTGACGACAAATTAGACATTTACCTTTAAAAGGACATGCCCAGTTCATGTGATGTTCTACTCCACAAGTATAACAAGTTTTTACTTGACCTCTGAACCAAACAGGAAGTGTCAACTAAAATGGAAGAAGGAAGAGCTTGTTTGATCTTCGACATCCAAATTCTTCGAACTCCTGTCTTCAACTCTATATCGAAAGAATAAAAACTCGTGAAGAACATCACCATAGTTCTCAAATGCGGTCCTAATCACAGAGTCTGGGAACTTGACTGGTCCTTTCATCTTTACAAGTAATTTGCTTGGTTCTATTTCTTCAAAACGACCACGCTGATCTCCAACGTTTATACCGTTTAGCATCAGGTCAACTTTAACCCTTCATGTGCTACTTTTACGTTCCATAGGGTCTTTGACACCTGTACTAGACCTTCAAGGACGGTTCGTCCTGTTTCAATAGATTCTTTTAATGCGTGATACATATCAATCGGCTCAACGTCCTGTAAGCCTGTGCGTCATAGGATCAGTCGTCTATCAAACCTTTTCTCTCACTAGGGTGTCTTACTGCAATGAGTGAGTAGCACACACCTCAACATAGTGCTCTCCCAAAGAGAAGACAATGACTACACCCCGAGGGAGCCTCACTCTAAAGAGTATGTGCATCCTCTCTATGGCTCACTACAACCAGTGTCACGGGACAATATAATCTCTCTCTAAGATAACCTCGGGTCTCGGAAGAACAATACCTTATCGCCATGTCCTGCGCTATTGAATTGGTTGCTCGGCTACGTCGAAGAACAAAAGAACACAGAACAAAGACCGGTACAAAATTGTACTTCAGGGGTAGAACTATAACATGGGACTATACCTTCACTATAGCCAATGTACTTAGCCTATTTTGATATACACAAAATTAAAAGTGCAAATCAAACTCAAGTTAAACCGAACGAAAAACAAATCAACCTCGAATTAAACCAAACAAAACTAGAAAATATCTACACTACAGAATGTGAAATATTTACAGAAAATGAACAAACACAGGAAGAGCGAGAGACACAGAATATAATCGGCAAGTGCATGCACTCCCTACTGCTAATCTGACTACATCCGGGTTCCCCGGTTGAAACGATCCATGTTTGGCTCCAAATAATTGTATAGAACAAAAATTAACGCATGCTTCCATATGATTATTCAGATCATTTCCAGTTGATATGACACCATGTATCTTTTATTCCACGTCGGATACTAGTCAGAAATAGAATCAATTACCGAGGTGATGGAACATCATTCAATTACATATTCACAAAAGATAAAAGAAAAGTTTTCTTTCAGTTGGAGTTAAAGAAAACATCAGGCCATAATGTATCGATTAAACGCTGAATAACAAAAAACCCTCTTTAGAAAATCCTTTGTCGGCATTCTATTTTTGGACCTGATATGCGTATACAACGAGCGGTCCCAAAATATGGTACCCGCACAGCACCGTTATCGTCTGATCGTGAGGAGTTGAGAAACGATTAACGATAAATTTCGTACCCATCTCGAAATCCGAGACGTTTCGATCGAGATGAAACCGAGAGAAAACCAGAAGACGTCGCCAGGGGTCCCGGTTTCAGACGAGAAATTTCTCGATCCATCTCTAAGGCGTCAAGAAAGTGCCTCGATTAATGGGACGTGATCATTTACATGTAACATAGAAAGCAGCAGAAGTGAAAATGTGTTACCCCTACCTCTTAATTTTCGGGTGTTTTGACAAGTTCACTGATCCGATATAATTACCTCTAGCATACTACCTACCCATGATTCAGACTGGCACCTAGAGGGACCAGTCTATGTCTGGTTTAACAAAAAATCACAAAGAAATTTCTCTATACCGTGGGTTGAGGTTCATCTTAAAATAAACCAGTTTTCTGTTTGGGATGATAAAATATATTACCTATTACCTGAAAATTGACTTTTGTCGTAAAGTATCGAATTTTGGATCTTATAATTACGCTTCTATTCACCGGATTCATTTTATTGGATATTCTTATCTCACGGGGATTCAGTTTCGGTTTTCCTGTACTCATATCAGATATAATTGACCCCCAATTCTGGAAATGTTTTATCTGTGGTGAAAAGTAAATTAATCTCTTGCTGTCTGTATTAGTGCGGGTATAAATTTGTATCTACTTCGAGCTATTGGGTGTATAGTTATATAGCAGTATATGTCGTGTTGAGGATATCGCACCCGGTTTAGCTTCTGTCATCCTGTCGAGGTAACAAACGATTCACGTACCTCCTCCATTCGAGTAACAGACGTAAGGAAATCTCCAAATGTTTCCTAGACCAACGATATAGCCGAGAGTAGTGGCAAAAAATTCAAACCAGTTCCCCCACTGTCCTCTGCTTCCTGTGACACTTTCCATGGCACATTCGGGTACTGCTTCAGGGATTATTTACTGGAAAGAAAGCAACACAGAACATTGAAGCGCATGGCAAAATTAATCCAAAGTAGACATCACCTGTAACACGGAGACGGAGGACAAATCTACACATTTAGAAAATGTAAAGTTCGATAGATTAGTCACATATTGCTGTACTTTACATAAGATAGAGGGTCGCACTGCGTTCTCTCTCTTAACATAATTGGTCAAACATTCACTGTGATTGACGCGACAGCTGAAATTAAGCAACATCTTGTTTTCTATTTGCTTAACCCTATATGGCCTGGGCTTTTGGGACCTATTGTGGCCTTGGGGGGTGGAGGCGAAATGACTCTCTCTAATTATTTTTCTTACCCATTGAGCTAGGGAGCTGAAACTTACCACACTATACCCTTGGGTCAAGCTCTACCAGAAAATGTAAAAAAAAAATCCCAGATGGCCTCTTTGATGACGTTACCGTGACGTTATTTTCAAAAACAGCATTTTTGGCCGATTTTTCAGTCAGATTTTTCGAATTTTTTATTTATGCAATTTCTCCGCAAAAACTGGATTACAAATTAGTGAATATTAATGTGATGTGAAATAAAATAGGTTTTGCTCGCTTTTCATTGCGAAAAAGGAGAAATTTTGTAGAAATATGACAAAAACATAACTTTTCTGGGACCCCACGTGGCCGCCATCTTGAATTTCCCCATGACCCTCTGCTAGGGCGGTTATGCAAATAGGCTTAAAATGACCCCAATATGATAAAC
This sequence comes from Hanleya hanleyi, assembly GCA_036873755.1. Lineage (NCBI taxonomy): Eukaryota > Metazoa > Mollusca > Polyplacophora > Lepidopleurida > Hanleyidae > Hanleya > Hanleya hanleyi. The sequence continues at coordinate 34,945 of JAVTVY010019083.1, forward strand.
TATAAAGTCACGGAGTTTCAGCTCTCCATTTTTTTGCCGTTCCGGAGATAGCACAGAAAGTTTGGTAGGGGGGGCATTTCGCCCCCCCCCCCTGCCAGGTAGTGTTAACGCAAATTATCGAAATACGAGAACAATGTGTTCAACACCTGACGAGCTAAAGTGTTATGCAGATATATTAGCCATACAGCGCCATTCAATATAGTATGTATAAAAGCTTCGTTGGATAGCTATCATGGTTATATAAAGTATATCACTAGCGAGCGATGACAGTAATGCCTCATATTTGTTCATCAAAGGTCTAAAGCTCGTATTTTGCTATCCGCATGGGATATGTATCGGTATTTTTTAGAAACTTTCAGTGGAGGCGCTTGGTCGTATCGCACTGTCTTACAAATTTATACAATACTGTTTTGAGGTTGATCAAAATCGTCACATTTTACACGGGATCTAGCAAATGCCACTAGGCGAGATATGTATACCCCATATGCAGGTCTCGCTGGGATATTACTGTCCAGAATGGGATAGTTTCCGATGTCGAAATTGTAATCATCTCTGTTGTCGTAAGGTCGACAGGAGAGAATGCCCGCTTCATTTTTAAAGAGATATAGGTCTATATATGATGTAGACTGGTTAGGATATGGGGAAAAGTTATTCCTGCGGGCATTTCTTCTTAAAAATTGGCAAACAACTTTTTTTATCATAATGCGAGAGTGCTGAATACAGAAATGTTTTTTACCAAGCTGAAAATGTCATGCCGTCATCTCTAAATTCGAATAACAATATGCCCACTGTATATTACATTTCAATTACACAAATTGGATATGGAAAAGTGGCTTGATGTAGGGATTTCCCGTTGAATGTTGGTAAACAACTTTTTAAAGAGAATTCATGGCTACATAAAGCTGTTTGTCAGGCTGTATGTAATATTATTTCACCTCTGAACTCAAACAAAATAGCCGCCATATAGTTTGTTTCAATCCCACAACTTCAATCGGTGGTTGCTATTGGCATTTCTCAATAAACTTTCTAAAGATAATTCTTTGTATTTAGGCCTTACTAAATAAAGGACAGGCGCGACTTCGTCGGTCTGTATTTTCATTTATTCAAACCTAACTGTACAAAAATAACCAAATGTCCACCGATTCAATTACACAAATTGGATATAATAGGCCGATAAGTTGGGAAACAAATTTGTAACGATGCATTGTGGATACATGTACAAACGACAAAAAATGTTTGCCAGACGGTATTTTCGTTCTTTCACCCTTTTAAACAGCAATGGCTGCCGTATAGTGCGTTTCACTAATATACATGTTGCCACTCAATTATTTTGGCGGGTAAAATGTGATGCGCGTTTTCTTCAAACTTCAGTTACCCCCCTCCCCCTTATATCCGTACTCCCAATGTCGTTCCCCATTTCTTATGAACTTCACGCTTATTCAATTTATTACAGTATAGTCCGACTTTCCCTCCATGGACAAAGCATTTTTGTTATCCCCTCCCTGGAGGCAAACCAGCTAACAATGGATGTATCATCCTGAATCGAAGGTGCACTAGGTTAGTCAAAAAGCACATTATGTAACGGAAAATTACATAACAGGAAATCACAGAACAAGAAATTGCGTAACACAAAATTATGTAATAGGTTATTGCATAAGAGGAAATTACATAAAAGGAAATTACGTCACATGACCTACTTATGATATCAGTGCTGATCTCGATCACCCGATTCATCTGCACTTGCACCTGTGGCAGTACTGTCCTTTTCCCTCTACTGTAAAGGAACTAAGTAACGAAAGTCGCGAGGGAACGGACAAGGTGAAGGAGAACGTGTATTCTAGGTTAGAATGTACTATTTATTTTGTTCCATTACTTCCCTGGTTAAACATCTTGAGGTCGCCTCCGGAAAACTTACCTTTCTATACCTCATCTAAATAGCAAGTGTCAGATCCAACATTCAATATTCAGCCGTCGTTCATTAAATACTTTCCTTGTCGATAATCGAAATATCTATTTCGTATGACAGCACAAATTCCAAATGTGTATGAAATAAAAATAATATAAACACAAGATTGTGTTGAACTGAACGACATATTACTTCACCCGGAAAGTATCAAACCACATTGCAATCCACTGATGTTTTGAGAAAGCAAATTGAGTTCCGACACGAGCACATTCCTGGCAGTTACTTGGGCATCGTTGTTGGATTGAGTCCTGTAGAGAGTACAGGGTTGCCGCAATATTGAGAATGAATTGAAACATAGGTACATGTATGCGTAACCATTAAAATTAAGCCATGATATTATTCAATAATAAAACAAATGCGCATTTTCCGCCGGATAAAGCAAATCACGAACATAAGTCTTTCGAGGAAGTGACGTCATTTAATACAATTTAATCTAAAGGAAAGAGTTGCGGACGTACCTTGACACAACTCTGAATATATGAGTGCCACATCATCTAAAGCAACTAAGCAGAATCTGAAATCGCAATGGGATATCAAGGGATATAACGCCATCAACTGTGAATTTTGTTGAGTTACTTTTGTAAATTAGTCGCATGGTATTTTATTGTTCTGATACACTATCACATTATCTGACCCCAGCCCCGGATTTTTCAAATCTCCATGCGCTTACAGGGCGCCATTTCTAAGGTCATATCGTCAACCCAATGACTCCTACTGCTACTTTCATACTCAGTGATGGACGGACGAACACAGCCAGGTAAACTCGAGCACGGCTCCTGTTATTGTATGGCTTTCAATGGTGACAGTGGGACCATCACCTTCAAGTCTTTAAAACCATTAAACCTCTAAATCCAGGAAAACAGTGCAACATATGGTTTATATACGAATCAAATATACGAAGTACTAGAAAATTCTGATTTGGATTTCGTTTTACAAGGCTTTGAATTTCTGTGATATTCTATGCTAATCTGTCAATGTTAACAAGAAACGTCCAATACTATCCCCTCCACAAATCTAATACACACCCACTCATATTCACGTTGCATAAATACGTCTGTTATTCTATTTTGATCTGTTTAAGCATGACTCAAAAGTTAGAAAATTCACTAAGCACGTTGAATTGCTTACCTTTTCCCAAAACAACACCGGATTGTTCTTTTTCTTCAATGTACAAATATGAAGTTATATCCTTCAGGACGCGTACATCAGAGGTCGACGAAAGTACATGACAAGGTGTGTTACTTAGTACCTGAATCTCCCGTGGGGAATATAGTCGTGGTCATGGTTTATAGTTCCTATCTTTGTGACATGTTCTCTCAACTCATTCAATAACATGTACTTCATCCAAATTCTATGAAGAGTTATTTTCCCTGTATTCAAACTACTTTCCATTCACACACTAATCCATACATTGAACAAGACCTCACGTTTATTTTGAATAAGTCAGAAACGCACCAGTGAGCACCAGTAAAGAATACAACTGTCATTCGGACGCTACACCGCTTGCAAGAGTGAGGCGATTCATATTGTTACTTCCGGCGTTGCATAATTTTTTTCTGAGTTTGAGTGTGTACCAGTGTACAGTGTGTCACCAATGTCTGTCGGTCGCTTGGCCTGTCTGCTGCGTTTTAGTGCGCTGTATGCACACCTAACGGTATGGGTCACACGATCGCAAAGTGAGTCGTGGCCCTTTCCGAATTAAATTTGGTGGTCCTGGCGTAGTCATTCTTGAGGTATGGCAACAAACAATTTTTATCAATTGACAGTTTGACGAGACGACCTTGGAAAATTCAGGTCAATTCACTGATTTTCGATAGGCTTCTGCGCTGTGACCACATGAATGTGTGCCGTAAATGTAGTGCTCCTAGACCCAGTCATTCGTGAGATATCATGATACAAGGAGCATGGGGGGCGGGGGGGAGCACAGGAGCGCTTATAATAATACTATATAAAGTCAATTTTGATCGAGAGGTAAAAACATTTTCAGATATAAACCCAACACAACGGACTGACAAATCTACTATAAATGGTTGCTAATAGTGGAATGTACGTAGATGTCCATCATATGTCTGTTAATGTACATAGCTGTCAATTTTGTATTTCACTGTCGAATCAGTCGCTGTAGATAGATCATACCGTGTTGTCAATCACTAATCTCCAATCCTGGTATGTAGTTTGGATCAATCAACCCAGCAATGGTATTTGCACGAGCAATCGCATTCCAAATGTTGACGTACATTCTTGTTTCACTTTGGACCATTGCTGTATTCATTCCTGCCATTGTGTTCGCATGAACAAACACCCTCGCAGTTAGGTTGATGTATTTTACATTCGAACGTTGCTGTATTCAATAGTGCCATTGCGTTTGCATGAGCAAATGCAAACACCGGGATATTGAGGTAGTGCATTTATAGTGCATATATGTAATGTCTGACTGTGTGCGACTTCAATATAAATTCCTTAGGCCCCATATCAATGTAAACTGATACAAGCTTCTCCCCAATATGAATTACTGACTCAGGAATAAACAATACGGTGATGTGAATCCGATAGGTACTCTACATTGATGTTTCAGTGACGATATTGTTTGTCATCTAACCAGGTCATTATTTCTATATCATCTGGCCCTATCAGAGAGTGATTTAATTAACCCTACCTGGCCTAGGAGGTAAAAGGGAGGGAGGCAATTTGGCTTAATGTCACACTCAAGTTTGTTTCACTCATATGGTGACAGTCAGTTTGGTTGGTGATGGAAGCCGGAGTACCCGGAGAGAACCACCGCCCTTCGGCAAGTAACTGACAAACTTTCACACATGGACTAGCTGGGCTCGAACCCGTGACGGTTCAGCGGTGTGAGGCTAGCGGTCACCAGTGAAGCGCCTTAGACCACTCGGCCACCGAGCGCCCCGGCGGTAAAAGAAATTAATGAGTGAGTAATTATGATTTAACTTCGATTTCAACACTATTTCAGACATATCACGACGTTTGGTTCCTTTTCTGTTTCACACCCGAAAATCACACGGGTAGGGTCCTAATCCTTTTAACACCCGGGACTCTACGGGAGGGATCCTACTCCTTTATACACCCGGGAACCCCACGGGTGCCTCAGTTAGTCGCCTTTTACGACAAGCTCTCTGAGAAGCTGAGGCCTGTTCTTACCATGACCTGCAGTGTACGACACCCAAGGTCAATTCCCGAGAGCCCCATGGGACAGAAATTAATGGAAATAAATTTACCTGGTTAGAAATCTCCCATTGACCGAATCCTAAAACATCCGTGGATGAGGCTGGTTACAGCTCACACTAAACTAAATTGACCAACTAATCTGTTGGGTGATAAAGAAGCAGCCGACAGGATATGCACAATGCTGAGTAATTTGACCTGAATTTAAAAGTAGACTTTAAAAGTTTATAAGTAGGCATGTTGGTCTGTGATGAAAATTTCAATGAGCTATATGATGCCATGTATCTATAGGAGTCACCCTTCAACTGTGTGTGTAATAACATGTCAAGTTGTTCATGACTTTAGGCGTCAAACTTCAACTGTGTGTAATAAACATGTCAGGTCGTTCATTAATTTAATGGTAGAAACTGCAAAAATCCGGTTTCTACCGATAGAGCTGAGAATCTTATATTTAACTGCCAAAATATTAGATTCTACCAGAAGAAACTAGAATTCCAGTTTCTCCTGGTAAAGTCTCAGATTGTACAAGTCTTTTACTGCTAGATAACGAATTGAAACAAAATCGTTATTGTTTTAATAGTTATCGATCATAACAACAATAATAACACTTTTGCATTATTATTATTATTATTATTATATGGATTATAGAATCTTCATGCACCAATTGTTTGACATTGAAAATAACATAAATATTGCAAGTAAATATGAAATACTGCCTTACATCTATGATTCACAATTGAAAATTTGTTGGTAAGCTGGAAAAAGAATCTTCCCCATCAATATCTAAATTCTCTCATTTAATATTGTTGGATTAATTGCTGAATGACGAATTGAAACAAAATCATTGTTGTTTTTTATATTCGTTTCTCACGAAAATAACAGCAATAATAACACCTGCATAATATTTGACCTGTCCGTTATTGACAACAACATAACTAATACGAATAAATATCTAAGCACACCCAGGGTAATGTTACTGAATTGAATTGATTTTTGAGCACTGAACATACCTGCATACTAGGTACTGTATAACAAATAGAAATCTGCTCTGACATGTGCAACTTCGAGGATGACATTTTGTCCTACATTTAAGTACAGATTTTGTACATCTATTGCTACACTCCCGTGCCATAATAAAGTTCACAAAATGGCCGACGGCCAGTGGCAGAAAAAATATCATATACTTGGGGGCTCAAAAACATAACTCATGACCAATTTTATTGAAGGAAAACTACTTGAATGTGAGGTATTGGGTCGGTGTAGGAAATATATTTCATTTTGAAAGCACTGTTTAATTTAAACATCGATGTGTTTTCGAGCAGGTGTCATTTTGGCAAGGATTTCTCAGTGGGTGCAAGGGCGCAAGATTACAACTGTTTGAAATATATTATAGATGAACCAAAAAAGGTGAATATTAGAGAAATTGCCATTGAGAAAGAAGTATGAGTTTACAGCTCAAATTGCATAGTCAGAAATTCGGAGAAACAGACCCAGAAAAAATATCCGGGTCGAGTTATTTTCAAAATAATGACTTCTACTGAAGGCCGATTCATACAAAATTTACAGTATTGGAAAGCTGAAAGAATTGTCTTCAAACCGATATGAAGATTCAGACCCTCGGAAACTAATTGTGCTTCATAAATCTCTCGGAGGCAAATCCATAGTAGCTTATTCATGATTGACAGAGTTCAAGAATATGAAAGGTTCTCAGTATGGGCTATTTAACTGATTCATCATCCTGATTTGATCAGGCCAGCCCTAAGACATCAATATAATAGAATATATGTAGAAACTTCTAGAAATTTAAAACTTACATGATTTTATCAGAGATTTTGTGATGTCCAAAATATTCAAATTGCGTTGAAATATCCACCCCTACCATTCCGAAGTAACTAATCTTCAATTAGAATTTTCCTCACAGAACAGCAGGAATTTTGAAGAAAAATGACGGAAACATCACTTTTATGTTACCCCACATGGTCGCTATCTTCAATTTACAATTTACCCTTGATCCTCTACTCGTGGTGGTATGCAACTAGGCTAAAACTGACCTCAATATGATAAACTAAAAAGTCTAGGAAGGTCAGCTTTCATGTTTTGTCGTTTCGGAGATATGGGAAAAACTTTAGTATAGTGCGCCCTATCCCCCAGGCCAGATAGGGTTAATTTAGTGCTAATGCTGATATATATTAAGGATTATGGACGCGGAGATTCTTTATCGGACGACGACTGGATAATGAATAACAGACCAGACAGCTGTAATAATAGATAAAGTAGTCCAAAATACTATTGGTTAAGCGACAGTATCCAACGTTATTTTTAAATATGCTACTGGCTATCCACCAGAAGATCCTCAATGAAGATCCAATCAATTTTAAGGCATATGTACATGTAACAAAGACATTGATAACTGCGTGCTAGTTCGGGCGACCGGAGAATTTAACAGCTATATAAAAACAAGCTCCTTGTATGTGGTACTATGGATTACATCACTCAGCAATAAATCGTTGAATCTTTTATGTTATAGATGCTTCTGTGGGATCGTAAAATACCGATAATTATCTGGCAGCTATCCGTCAGTGTTTTTGTTCCCATTACTGCAGTGCATGGTTGGTCTGCGCGAGCTGTATCACTGAATAACGAACATAGACTACACTTACAGCCATGAGCTGTATCACTGAATAACGAACATAGACTACAGTTACAGCCATGAGCTGTATCACTGAATAACGAACAGACTACACTTACAGCCAGGAGCTGTATCACTGAATAACGAACATAGACTACAGTTACAGCCATGAGCTGTATCACTGAATAACGAACATAGACTACACTTACAGCCAGGAGCTGTATCACTGAATAACGAACATAGACTACAGTTACAGCCAGGAGCTGTATCACTGAATAACGAACATAGACTACAGTTACAGCCATGAGCTGTATCACTGAATAACGAACATAGACTACACTTACAGCCAGGAACTGTATCACTGGATAACGAACATAAATTAGTTACAGCCAGGAGCTGTATCACTGAATAACGAACTTAGATAAAAATGTCGCCTTACAAGGTGGAGACATTGCTTAATATTTTGAAGTAAAGGGCACTGAATTACTTTTAACCCGGTTTACAGAAGAGTAAGATAACTTAGATGTTATAGAATAGCCGCAGTACATACCATGTTTCTAACGATCTGGACGTTCATGAGACTGGATATCTGGTTGTGATACGGAAATTAGCAATATTTTATCATGCAAGATTTTATCGTATTTAGGGAAACACCGGTCACGTCTGTGTGATCTCCCCGCATTTTGTTTTGTTTTAAATCCTACCAGGTCTGGATCCCCCCTACCAAACAAGAGAACTAGCAGACAGTTCTTAAATTTCCAACCATATTGGGTCATATTACAGAAATTTGAGCCTATTTGTATAACTCTTCGAGCAAGGATCATCGGTAAATTCAACATTACAAGCGTCTGGTCCGTCATTCATAATTCAGTCGTCGTCCATTAGAGAATATCCGCGTCCATAATCCAAAAACCTATTCCATATAACAGTATTAGCACCAAATTCAAAACGACAATCATTGTATACATAAACATAGGCTTGTTTCCTGCAAGAGAGAAGCGGTCAACAGTTTTCAATGATGCCGGCAAGACATCATGATGTTCCAAAAATATCAAATCCGTATCGCTGACCTATTCCATATTCCATATAACAGTATCAGCACCAAATTCAAAAAGACAATCATAGTGTACATAAACATAGGCTTGTTTCCTGCAAGAGAGAAGCGGTCAACAGTTTTCAATGATGCCGGCAAGACATCATGATGTTAAAAAAATATCAAATCTGTATCGCTGATCAGTATTCTTAATCCATAATATTCGTTGTAAATTAACGATCATATGGGATACCGGAATAGTGTTTCTCATCAAATCTTAGCTATTTCATTTCTGGACAAAAGAGTGTAAAACTGTTTTATTTCACATTGTAAAATTAACTCCTACTTCGTTCTCTTACTGTTCTCGGATAAAACAGCTTATATAAAAATAATCGGAAAATCCTATCGAAAAATCTGCCCCAAAACGCATGAAACATGAATTCATTCTCTTCTTGTTTTCGGATAAAACAGCATATATAAATATAATCGGAAAATCCTATCGAAAAAACTGTCCTAAAATGCATGGAACATGACGACAAAGAGGCTATCTTTGATTTGTTTTACTTTTCTGGTAGACTATGACTCCAATATATTGTAAGGGTCTCAGGGGGTCCGATTTAACCTTTAAAGCATTTATTTTGGATTTGGATGTGTTTACATGCCATGTGCTATGAGCTTACATGACTGCCTATCGAGGACAGTGCGATGTCGTCAGCCCTAGAGACTTCATGTGTGGTTCCACGGGCTTATTTTGTTATGCTTCCCAAAGTAAAAGTGAAAGTGCATATAATCTAGAGAGAACATGTCTGTACATTCTTCAAGTGTCATGTTCTGTTTACATTTATTGAAGTGAAGCCCACGTTCTGATTGAATATGAATTATTCTGGTTATTTCACTTTAAATAATTACTGATTCAATTGAGATATAGTTTATTTGACGTGATATGCTGGCACATAGAGTTTGAACTGGTTGAAAAGGTGTGAACTATTTCGTACATCGGAGTCTCGCATATTCTCTGTGACGAGGCTCCATGTTGAGTCGGTACTAGACCTAAGTGAAAGCAGTAAATTCCACTTTCTTAGTTCCATTATCGAGTGCGAAACCCATTGACCGTTTTACCAGAAAATGTATTGGAATTACTGTTTATGGTTACGAAGTCTAGAAGAGGAGAAATTCGTTGTACATGCAACCAGAAGTCCATCAAACTAGAAGTGTCCAACCATGTATTCAGTGTCATCGGAGGCATGTTATCTGTGTAAACGCATCCAGTTTAAAACATTGCCCCCTAGCGGGGATTGGCGAACTGTCAAAGGAGACAGTTTCGGAATGTCAGGAAACGGCCCAAACAACCGCGAATGCAGCTGCCGCATCCCGATTCGAGTCGCCAAAGGTGGCGCATGATCATGGGAGTTTTGCGAGAGACACGATACTGCTAGCGTCTGAACTGCATATCATTGAAATTATATCATCAAAGTCGCGGTTCGCCTATTTTAACTCCTTGTGACGATGTTGGGTTCATTTATTTGTACTTCCAAATAGACAAATTAGTTGCCGATTGTTAGTTGTGAACACTGGCAACAATAATAATTAATACATGTATCCCCTATTTGATTTACGGTATCGCCCAGACGGCCAACTTTTACAGACGGCTTATGTACCCACCTACAACGTGTTCAGCTAAAGAACATGGCTTTCCACAGTTGAAGTAATAATTTGGAGGGGGTCGTTGACAAACATTTTTATTGTACTATTATATTGAAATGACGTGTAAATTTTTTTTCAAACGAGATTTCGTGCTGTCCACGCTTTGCCAAAACAATTAGCTGGTCTGTTGTTGCGGCATTCCAAATCAAATTTTCCTCAAATACCGCCTGATCTTCACAACAACAGCTGGGAATGAGCCTCTCCCGACAAGTATAATATTCATGGGGGCTCCAGCAGGAGAAAGTTATCTTGTTTGAAGACCTCTCCTGGTGTAAGAGCACGTCCAGAGTACGTGGTCCTGCGTAATCTCCTTCCTAGCCCTCCTCTAGTTGTATCCAGGAAGTTTATTCATATGCAAATAACCGTTCAGTTGAAGTGTCAGATGCGGCATTCTTCTTATACTCCTGGTGCAACCTCCCGTCATCAATATTATTTATTCAACGAATAAATATTAACCGATACACGATTATAATTTAATAAACCTACGATATCGAACTATTGTATAATGGAAGACAACAGGAATCGAAAGTACACGTAGGTCTACATTGGGCAGAAGTCGGGATATTCCGAAATAAACGCGGACCCCAATGTCAGCATATGACAACAAATTGTCAATATTTAACTTTCTGGGTCACTGTGTCTTTGTGTACGACCAGACTGCGCCTGCGAGCGTCAGACAATTCCCATGATTCTTCAGTTAAAATTTGATGTAATTCAGCTGCTGACAATTGCCGATTTATAACGACTGCAGTCGAACCGGCGCATAGTGGAAATTATGGAGATTGTAATGCGCAGCTTTTATATCTTACGTCACATGAAGCGTTATAGATATGCTGGCAGTGGCAATTGTATTGTACCTAATCTAAGTGATCGTTGGGCACTTCCAGTTTGACGGACTTCTGATGCAACAAATCATCATTGTGACATTTCTGTATTCCTCTAACATGTTGGTGATCGGCAGTCCGGAATGTACATCACTGAATTACTTTATATCTTTAGTTGTACTTTTCAAACTGACTTTGGAACTATGATCTTTAATAGAAAGGAGCATTTGATCCCCAAAAATCTCACCTAACCGCATCAGAATAATTAGAGTAAATGAGATATTTCGTGATTATATAGTGCTGGCTTGATCACTTCTGGAGAGAGTACCGGTACGCTATTTAAATTGGTCAGTCACGTCACATGGAACAAGTCGATGGCTATAATTTGAAGCGCAGGTGTCAGTTTTTGATATAATGGAATACAGCTCTGCGGTGGACAATATGTACACCGGATAGTTGCCTGCTGGCAGTGGCATGATGCTGCAAGAGAATGAACTGAGCAGTGGATTACATTGGATCATGTTTAGGAAGCCCCAGCCTGAGGGATTAAACTGGAGTGCATATCGGTAGCCCCAGCCCATATAAATTGATGCAACTACATAGAGATGGATTACTATGACATTGGAAGATTATACTAGAAGTGGTTCACATATTATATAGTACACTGACCATAACCGTACAGCTATCTTGCTCCAGACGTTTTGTTAATTTACCAGATCAGCATATATATGACGAGGAGGTGTTGCTTACACTGGTGTCAAAAAGTGGGATGCAATAGTTTTAAATAGCACCCAAGGTACTGTAACGTGTACGAGCAGGACCAGTCGTGGTGTTTACGTGAAAACGAATCAATAACCGGGATTGCCCACTGGCATTCCGGCCGTCACCATAGTTAACCCCTTCACTAGTAGAGATCCGGGGATCGAAGAGATGATCACAACCCTACAAGGATGACTGACGCTGATGTAAAGGTCTATTATGGTATATTCTGCACAAATAGTATACGCGATTACAGATAATAGCGTAGAACCGCGTGGCTTAGACAGAATGTCTAAGGAGATGTAACGTTATGCAGTAGAATAATATTTACATATATGTACAGACACTAGGAGAGTGTATGCAAATAAACTTGATGTTATATACAAATAATATAAGTGAGTGTGTGCATATAAATTTACAGTTACAGTTATGCTTTAAATATGTATGGGTACGCGATAAGGGCGGCCTGGTCTCTGGCCCTTTTCTTCGGGGTATAAGGGCGGCCTGGCTGCTGGCCCTACACCTCTCCTGGCAGAGGTAATCAAGGGCGGCCTGGTTGCTAGCCCTTTCCCCACACGATAACTGTATTTGCGACCCTCTGCGACCCGGTCGCAACCCGTCTGCGACCTTCTGCGACTCGGTCGCAAGTCGTCTTCTTCCGTCGTTGGAACGTTACGGCTGTAACGCTCTCTCAATACACGACACCCAGTCGTTGGAGCCTCTCCACGGATGTGGCAGCCCCTCGTCTTCTTCACCCCAAGTCGTCGGAACGTTACGGCTGTAACGCTCTCTCAATATATACCCCCAGTCGTTGGAGCCTCTCCACGGATGTGGCAGCCCGTCGTCTTCTTCACCCCCAGTCGTCGGAGCCTGACCATAACTTGTCAGCTCACCAGTTTGCTTCCCGCACAGGTAGGTATAGCACGGCGTCTCAACCCTCACGGCTGCTGCGACCCGTCTATAGACACGACCCGGCCCTCCAGGTAAGAAACACGTACAGCTCGTCCTCCGTGGCCATCAGGACAACTACTTGGGTATATATTGTGTTATCATTTCATCTGGTACCGATGTAGCATTAGTACTGTCTGTAAACTGTCGATGGCGGCTCGCTGCGACCCTCTGCGACCCGGTCGCAAGCCTCTGCGACCCGGTCGCAATCTGCGACCCGGTCTGCGACCTTCTGCGACCCTGCGACCCGGTCGCAGGTCTGTCAGATTTCACGGTTTATCGACGTTTCTCGGGAGAAGAAGCCCGTCTGTGCTGTGCTTTGTCTTTGCTGTACTGTCTGTAATCTTTGTGGTCTCTTTCGCCCCCGTACGGCGTCTATGCGACCGTCTGCGACCTTTCTGCGACTTTCTGCGACCCGGTCGCAGGGCTCTCCGATTCCACGATTTATCGACGTTTCTCGGGAGAAGAAGCCTGTCTGTACTGTGCCTTGTCTTTGCTGTACTGGCTGTAATATCTGTGGCCTCTTTCACACCTGTACAGCGTCTATGCGACCGTCTGCGACCCGGTCGCAGACCTAACGGGCTGCACGATATGTCGTCGAATAACGGTAGGAGAGATTGGCTCTATTATCTCTGTATTTATAGTACATTTGCATATAATCTGAGGGTGGAGGGAGTCCCTTATTACCGTCATATACCGCTTCACGACCGATGACACCGACACATAAATAATACTGACCACGTCCCAGTTCCCGGGCTGTTCAGCAAAACAGTGCCGATATCATACAATCTACTGGTATTGACCTATATCCTTATTCTATACTGACGTCTGATCATGTTTACCGGAATGTGCTACGCGGTAATACATGTCATGTTACAGTATTATAGAATACCCCCAGACTACAATAAACACGCCAGTCGGTCTTCCCACTCTGTCGTGTTCCCTATACTATAGTACAACACACAAACACGGTTCCACACTGAAAATGCAAGCCGGCAAATTCGCATTGGATTGACGTGTTTTCACAGGTTGCACTAGCTACAGGATCTACAATCTTTTAGACTCCCAGGCCAAAACAATTACATTTGCGACCCGGTCGCAAAGTGCGCCAAAACCACACAATTCAGGCTGTACCTGGCGTGCTTTCTCCAGATCTGTCTTTTCGGTCTGCTCCCGCTTGAAATGTCTGCACCTGTATATATAGTGTGTGCACTCTCCGCACCCGAAAAGTCCCCACAGGAAGTTTCCTCGCGAACGGAGACGTTTCGCCTGCAACGAAAGATCGTCTCTCTCAGCGAAATTACAGTTCATAGTCCATAAACTAGAATGGCATCCCAATCTAGAACCTGTAGAGAATATTTCACGTAAATGGCAACTCCTATCTTGCTCTGGTAAGCGAGAAATACGGGGAACTCTATTTCCGCACACTGGCTTGTTCTTCGCTGAGGATACATGTCAAGGTCGTTCCCCGCATTCCATTCTGGGTCACCCTCCATATTCAAACTGTTCTCTACACAAACGGTTAACCGTTACACTGCCCTCGCCTTTACAAATCATGACGTCCTCGTCATGGTCGTTCCTGTTCCACAGTCCAGTGCAGTTCTACAGTTCCAGTTGTACAGTTCGAATCAATCTGAACAAATCTCCTCGCCAATTACTGGCCATCAGGGCCGGCGAAATTACAAGGTGGCCGCCCTCCGGCGGTCTGGCACGGCCACCACGACATTAGGCCCAACAGATTTCCTTCCAGGTTCGTCGCGGGCGGGCGTACTGTAGGGGTTCCGGTCGCTGTCCTGGCGACCCCCTTCCCGCTCCGGGACCTGGAGGGGTACTCAGAATTACATGGGCGGCTAGCAGAGCCGCCCCACGACATCAGGTCCGCAGGGCTGCACGCTCAGTCGGAGGGGTCGGGTTTTCCCCTTTTACGGTACACGGGCTGGAACGTCAGCACGTAGTCGTGCAACCTGCGAGGCCTGACCACTCGCCGACCGCGGGTCGTCGTCGCGTGTGTGGGGGCTGCCTCACCCTCGGCCACTTCCTCGGGTGCGTCCTCCAACTCGCTATCTGGCGTCCCCCGCGGCTCAAGCTCAAATTCGGCCTGCCAGGCCGGCTGTCGGATGACGCGTCCACTCCGGCTCGTCTGGGGCTGGTCAATGGATGGCTGCACGGCGACCGGGTGTGTCAGGGCGTACGGTCCCTCGGGGGCCGGTTCTACCCCCTGCTGGTCGCCGCCGCCGTCGTCACTGCCGCTCCCTGACGTTGCATCATCTTCCGTGTCCGCCCGCGGATAGCACGGTTTGATCCGGTCGACGTGCACGACCTGTCGCCTCCCGTCGTCACTCCGGATCCGGTAGGTAACGTCCGACAACGCCGCCTCCACCACAAATGGTCACAGCCACCGGTCTCGAAGCTTCCGAATCTGCCCTGGCCGGGTCACTACGGTGTGCAGATAGACCTGGTCCCCGGGGACGAATCTTTGTGCCTTGGCCTTCAGGTTGTACAGACGCTTCTGCCGTCTCAGGGCCTTTCCACTATTTTCCCTCGCATCCTCGTGGACGTCGACTAAGTGGTCACGAAGGTCCCCGACCCACGGCACCGGCTCCGTCCTCTCACTTGGGGGAGCTCCGACTGTCAGGTGAGCTGGTAGAGTGACCTCCCGGCCAAACGTCATCATATTCGGCGTATACCCCGTTGACCCGTGTGCTGCTGCACGGTACGCCATCAGCGTCAGTGGAATATATACATCCCAATCGTCTGGGTGGCGGGCGGCACTGGCATGAAGCATCTGACCCAGGGTCCTGTTGAACCTTTCAACCTGGCCGTTAGACTGCGGATGGTACGCCGTCGTCCGCGTCTTCTTCATGCCGAGGATCCGACACATCCCCTCAAACGCTTTGCTCTCAAATTTCCGCCCCTGGTCCGAGTGTATCAGGGAGGGGACACCGAACCGGCTGACATACAGGTCAATCACAGCCTGGGTCACCGTCTCCGCTTCTTGGTCCGGAAGCGCAGCAGCCTCCACCCACTTCGTGAAATAGTCACAGATGACCACAATATGCAGATTTCCTCTCGTCGTCAGGGAGACAGGGCCCATCAAGTCCACGGCGATACGTTCTCCGGGGCATCCCATCATCATCCCGCGGTGCTTTCCTCGAGGTTTCTTCCCGGCCTGCTTCCTCCGACTGCACGTGTCGCAGCTCCGGCACCACTGTCGAACGTCACGCTGCAGGCCAACCCAGGTGTACGCTTGTCGCACCTTCTTTAACGTCTTGAACACACCTAGGTGTCCTCCAGTCGGGCTGTCATGACATTCCTTGAGTATCCTCTTGTGAAGAGCCCTCGGGACCACCAGTAACTTAGCCTTCTCCCGGCCTCGCACGTCATACCAACGTCGCATTAGGAGGTCTCCTTCCAGGGTCAAGGCGTCGTAGGCTCCCCACAGCGCTTTCGTCACCCCAATGTGTTGACAGACTAGGTCCCACCGAGGTCTGGTACCAGCCTTCACCCACTCAATTACCGGAAGTAGCTCGGGGTCTGCAGCCTGGGCCGCTGCAAAGTCCTCGTTGGGTGGAGATATGATCACAGCTCTGGCCGCCGCAGTCTCTTCGTCTCTGGTCTCTGAGGAACGACCACACTGCGTAAATGGACGCCTGCGTCCTCGGCGTGGTTGTCGTCTCGTCCTCTGCCCCCGCCTTGAACGTGAGCGTCCCTCTCCTGAGAAGCGCCTCTCAAGTTCTTCCCTCAGGATAGCAACCTTTGCTCGAAGACGGGCTGTCTCGTTCTCTTTATAATCTGGAGGTTCAGGAGATATATCTTCTCCAACGGCGACTCTCGCCGCGGGGTCAGGGCGTCGCCGCTGTGCGTCCTGGAAGCTTCTACTTCCACTGCGGCATGCACAGCCTCATCTAAGGACTTTGGGCGGCACTGCCAGACTTTAAACCGTAAGTCATCTCCAATTGCCTCGAAGAATTGGTCACGGGCCAGGGTGTCTTGGCTCAGGGATGGGTAGGCCATCTGGCAGAGTCTCACCAGAGCTTGGCCCAGTTCGGGTAGACCTTCTCCCGTCTGTCGTCGCCTTGACTTCAGCTTGGACTTATACAACTCTGTTTGGTTAGGCGGGACGAAGCGTCTCTCCAAGGCATCACGTAGGCAGATGAAATTTGCCTCCCCTGGTTTCATCTTCAGACTAGAGAGAACCTGTTGTGCTGGCCCCCGCAGGGATACGGCCAAGTGCTGTCCCTTCTCTTCTGGCGTCCACCGGTTCAAGGCTGCACAATGCTCAAAATGTACCAGGTGATCTCTCCAGGGCGTACTCCCATCATAGGTCGAAGCCTTAACCAACATCTTACGGGAAACAGGGATGGTCTTGACTGTGGCCTCCCCACTGGTATCAGCCGCGACCCGGTTGCGATCCTCTGCGACCCGGTCCCCAGCTTCTGCGACCCGGTCGCAAATCGTCTATACCCGTACAGGCTGGTCTATGGGGGCTCTGGCGGTACCCTCTTCGACCCTGGGCGTGGACGTGTGCGCTGGGGCTCCCATCATCGTCTGATTGAAGGTCGCCTGCATCGTCTGCATCTGTGCCTGTAAGCTCTTGAGGCCCTCTAGTAGCGTTCGGATAGTCGACGGAGTCTGGGTCTCGACGATGGCGGGCGCTGACAGCACGGACGATGCTTCTACAGGACTCACGTCTTCTGTCGTCCCCAATGTGCCTGAACCAGGTAACCCCATCCTCAGTCGCTCTCTCCCCTGTATGATAGCTCGTAGGCCCGCTATGTCCGGACGCGACGTTGTCAGCGCGACGTTGCTGTTCATCTCTAGTAGTCGGTTGTTCTCTTCTGTTGTAGATCAGGCCAGATCCCACCGCTGCCACCAGTTTTCTACGTGTAACGTGTACGAGCAGGACCAGTCGTGGTGTTTACGTGAAAACGAATCAATAACCGGGATTGCCCACTGGCATTCCGGCCGTCACCGTAGTTAACCCCTTCACTAGTAGAGATCCGGGGATCGAAGAGATGATCACAACCCTACAAGGATGACTGACGCTGATGTAAAGGTCTATTATGGTATATTCTGCACAAATAGTATACGCGATTACAGATAATAGCGTAGAACCCCGTGGCTTAGACAGAATGTCTAAGGAGATGTAACGTTATGCAGTAGAATAATATTTACATATATGTACAGACACTAGGAGAGTGTATGCAAATAAACTTGATGTTATATACAAATAATATAAGAGAGTGTGTGCATATAAATTTACAGTTACAGTTATGCTTTAAATATGTATGGGTACGCGATAAGGGCGGCCTGGTTTCTGGCCCTTCTCTTCGGGGTATAAGGGCGGCCTGGCTGCTGGCCCGTCACCTCTCCTGGCACAGGTAATCAAGGGCGGCCTGGTTGCTAGCCCTTTCCCCACACGATAACTGTATTTGCGACCCTCTGCGACCCAGTCACAACCCGTCTGCGACCTTCTGCGACCCGGTCGCAAGTCGTCTTCTTCCGTCGTTGGGACGTTACGGCTGTAACGCTCTCTCAATACAAGACACCCAGTCGTTGGAGACTCTCCACGGATGTGGCAGCCCGTCGTCTTCTTCACCCCAAGTCGTCGGAACGTTACGGCTGTAACGCTCTCCCAATATATACCCCCAGTCGTTGGAGCCTCTCCACGGATGTGGCAGCCCGTCGTCTTCTTCACCCCAAGTCGTCGGAGCCTGACCCTAACTTGTCAGCTCACCAGTTTGATTCCCGCACAGGTAGGTATAGCACGGCGTCTCAACCCTCACGGCTGCTGCGACCCGTCTATAGACACGAACCGTGGCTACACAACTTCACGACGACCCTCCAGGTAAGAAACACGTACAGCTCGTCCTCCGTGGCCGTCAGGACAACTACTTGGGTATATATTGTGTTATCATTTCATCTGGTACCGATGTAGCATCAGTACTGTCTGTAGACTGTCGATGGCGGCTCTCTGCGACCCTCTGCGACCCGGTCGCAATCCGTCTGCGACCTTCTGCGACCCGGTCGCAGGTCTGTCAGATTTCACGACGTTTCTCGGGAGAAGAAGCCCGTCTGTGCTGTGCCTTGTCTTTGCTGTACTGTCTGTAATCTTTGTGGTCTCTTTCGCCCCCGTACGGCGTCTATGCGACCGTCTGCGACCTTTCTGCGACCTTCTGCGACCCGGTCGCAGGGCTCTCTGATTCCACGATTTATCGACGTTTCTCGGGAGAAGAAGCCTGTCTGTACTGTGCCTTGTCTTTGCTGTACTGGCTGTAATATCTGTGGCCTCTTTCACACCTGTACAGCGTCTATGCGACCGTCTGCGACCTTTCTCGACCCGGTCGCAGACCTAACGGGCTGCACGGTATGTCGTCGAATAACGGTAGGAGAGATTGGCTCTATTATCTCTGTATTTATAGTACATTTGCATATAATCTGAGGGTGGAGGGAGTCCCTTATTACCGTCATATACCGCTTCACGACCGATGACACCGACACATAAATAATACTGACCACGTCCCAGTTCCCGGCTGTTCAGCAAAACAGTGCCGATATCATACAATCTACTGGTATTGACCTATATCCTTATTCTATACTGACGTCTGATCATGTTTACCGGAATGTGCTACGCGGTAATACATGTCATGTTACAGTATTATAGAATACCCCCAGACTACAATAAACACGCCAGTCGGTCTTCCCACTCTGTCGTGTTCCCTATACTATAGTACAACACACAAACACGGTTCCACACTGAAAATGCAAGCCGGCAAATTCGCATTGGATTGACGTGTTTTCACAGTTTGCACTAGCTACAGGATCTACAATCTTTTAGACTCCCAGGCCAAAACAATGACATTTGCGACCCGGTCGCAAAGTGCGCCAAAACCACACAATTCAGGCTGTACCTGGCGTGCTTTCTCCAGGTCTGTCTTTTCGGTCTGCTCCCGCTTGAAATGTCTGCACCTGTATATATAGTGTGTGCACTCTCCGCATCCGAAAAGTCCCCACAGGAAGTTTCCTCGCGAACGAAGACGTTTCGCCTGCAACGAAAGATCGTCTCTCTCAGCGAAATTACAGTTCATAGTCCATAAACTAGAATGGCATCCCAATCTAGAACCTGTAGAAAATATTTCACGTATATGGCAACTCCTATCTTGCTCTGGTAAGCGAGAAATACGGGGAACTCTATTTCCGCACACTGGCTTGTTCCTCGCTGACGATACATGTCAAGGTCGTTCCCCCGCATTCCATTCTGGGTCACCCTCCATATTCAAACTGTTCTCTACACAAACGGTTAACCGTTACAGTACGAACCTCAGGTTCAGTCTGGTGGTCTAGATTAATCAAACATTTGCAATTTTATTTCAAAATGGCAAATAAACTGGATATAGGAATTGGACAGAAACGGGACATTCCTGTGAACATGCATGCCAAAGATCAATATTCTTGATCGCAGTGTATTCTTACATATAACTAACCAGTTTTGCCTTTCGAAAATCCGACGATTTTGATTGATTGTTGTTGGACCTATTGCTTTACCCAGCAAAATTCATTGATCAAGTATGCGATCGGTTCATCGACTCCGGGCAAGATTTTATTTAAATTAATAGAAATATGCAAGATGGTCCTCAGGTCTTTAGGCCAATTGGCTACATTCGGAGATAAACACATCGGCATATGGATTGTTCTCATGTCAACACATGAACCACCAACAATCGGTGAAATCTTAAAGAATGTGTGGTTCTAGATAGGGTTAAAGAGGCTGATAGGCACTCTGGCTTAGGATCCTAATAAGCATCAATTTCAATTTTCAACTCCGAAACCTCTTTATTTTTGATCTCAGTGTATCCTGAGACATAACCAATCATTTTTGACATTGAAATCCTCGAGACAGCAAATCTGATGATTTTGATTTGTTGATAGTAGCCATATTCCTTTACAAAAAAAAAATTCCTCACAAACACAAGACCATTCGTCCCATTTGCCACATTTCGCGTCGATCGATTCGGCGATTCCAGACAAGATATTTTTTTAATTAAACGGAATCCGCGATGGTGAACAAGGCCTTGATCAATCGACAACAACCTAGATTATATGAATTCTGATCAACGTATGGAAAAAAACACAGCAACATTGTATGTTATCTACACATCATCTACCATCAATATATGAAATTTAAACGCGATAGATCAACTATTTTACCATAACGAAGATATTTCTCCGATTCGAAACCGATATTCTTGATCGCAGTGTATCCTTTTGTATGACTACTTGTATTTTTATTTTTTTTACTTATGTCTTTTCTTTGCCAAAAATGCATGATTAATTAGTAAATAATAGTCCGATGTGAAATAAAATAGCAGGAACTTTGAAATGAAGAAAATATAACAGAACATTTCTGGTACTCCACATGGACGCCATCTTGAATTTACTCATGATACTCTACTCGGGGGATTATGCAAATAGGCTCAAAATGACCCCAATATGATAAACTAAAAAGTCGCGGAGGGTCAGCGTTCAATTTTTTTTTTGGTTCCGTAGACAGGGGAGGAAGTTTGGTAGGGGGGGGATAGATAGAGTTAAAGAGGCTTCTAGGCACTCTGGCTTACAATCCTAATAAGCATCAGGCACTGCTAATTAGAAGTGACATACAGGCCATCTATGTATCTCTGTCGCGCTTACAGTATCTTCTTTTGTGAAACCTGATCAGAGGATCATGAGTAAATTTAAGATGGCGGCCACGTGGGATATCAGAAAAGTTTTCTTTTTTCTTCATTTTTCTTCAGAATTTCTGCATTTCGTGAGGCCAGATAGGGTTAAACCATTCTTTGCAAATGTCTATTCATACAGAATATAAGTCATGTTGAATATACAATAATGCAAAATAATAAACAATAAAACAAATCGTGTTATTGAAGAATTTATACGTCAATGTACGCCTTTTACGAGATTTAGGTAGTCCACATCATTTTCTAACATTTTAGGCACACTTTGCGTTCATGCGAGCTATCTTTTACGCAAAGCACAATGGTCATATACGAAATGGCGATCAAGTGGGGGAGTCTTGTTCTTGCTGGTTCGGTCAGGGTCAAACTGTTTTAAAAGCCAAAATATAAATTTCAGTTAATCGAACTATTGTTGTATCAAAATTTACCATTTTGGGCTATTTGTACTATCTCCTGATCATTGCGTACTGATTGAATTCAACACGGTAGCCATATTGGATAATTTGGAACTTGTTCTTTTACATAATTGCCGTCTGAATCAGTGCAAGCGATAAACTTAATGAAGAAATTTGCCAAAGTTATACTTATAACTTATCATGTTGTGTCAGTTTTGATAGTCACTGCACACATTTAAGCGGTGAATTAAAAATGGAGAACATGTTGGGTCAATTGCAACTTGTTTAACCGTCTGAATCAGTGCAAGTTATAAACTCAGAATAAATATTTGGCAAAATTATACATATAACGTATCCTGTTGGGTCAATTTTGAATTATATAAATGTATGTCCATACATACTGTACCATGAACATGCAGGGCAAAATCATTGATACATGTTGAGCTTCCGGCGGGGGAAAAATATATCTCATTGGTTACATGCAATAAACGTATTTATTACGCCTCAGAGTAGTTTGTTTGATAGCCGATTGGTCAATTGCCATCCCATAAATAGTTCGTATTAGGTCAGCTACACACCACATACGAATAATCACGTGTTAACGTTACCATAGTGGAACGTGGAATTGACGTAGCCTGTCCTTCAAGGCAACGTCACAAAGCCGACACGTAAGTAAACGAAGAGCTACGTCGCACCAATGGCTTTGTGACGTTGCGCCTCATCGTTTGCATGCAACCCAAAGACGTTGTGGGCATGCGCGACTCATAGAACCTGTTTCGTATTAGGTCAGGAAATGTGAATCAGTTGAAATTGTCTTACGAAAACAAACCGCATTTAATCGTTGTTGTTGTGGCTTTTTCGGCTTAAACAAAGGCTCTTCGGCACAATAAAATCGTTATGATGTTTGTTTGAGGAGGCATACGAACTATTTACATGGTCAGTGTGGGGAATTCTTATCGGTCTCGCCTGACGGCTCGTAAATAGTTCGTATGCCCCCCTCAAACAAACATCATAACTGATAGTACTCTTGATGGAAATTTTATATATGTAGGATTTGAATTAAGAAATTTGTGATATTCCAACTCGTCATACATTTGTCAAGATCGAATACGGTGCTACATCTCATGCTACCAACTTGCACTTTTCTTGCACACATCATTTGCCATGATTGCGCTGAATTTTAAGGTTAGGGAAATCAATCGTAATACATATATAGCAGAATTGTGAACATTTATGATCCACATATGGCATAGGTAATATTAAGTTCAGACATTAACCGCGTTTCTTCCTCTACTGATTCTGCAGCCAAGGAAATGCCAGTTTCTTCATGTACTATGTTTCTTATTTCCAGGAAATTTCAGATTGGTCAGTCAACTCACAATGTGACATAGAATAGCTAACATTTCAATATAAGAAGCGTAAGATCCGACATTCAACATAAGCCGTCGTCCATAGAATTCCCCCGACAATAATTGAAAGACCTATTTCGAATGACAGTTGGCATCAATTGCAAATGTGCGTGAAATAAAAACCTTAAAAACTAAAGATGGTTTCCTACAACAGAGAAACGGTCAACAGGTTTTAATGATGTCAGCAAGTTAGACTTGATGACGTTCTTGACATACAATCATTGTCGTTGATCATTATTCTTTAGGTAAAGGAATTTCCGTTATTTCACAAGGCTAGACAATGCGTCAATTGTACATATATAAATGTCAATTGTCTCTAGTCTGGTCCAGTCTATTGGCTGTTGCGGTATGAACTGTCGCAACGTAAGATCGCAAATACATATTATTATCCAACTGACTGGGTTTTCATTAATACTTGAATCCTCTAATACACAGTAGATGATCCCAAAATGAACTTCGGGTTTAACAATGGAAGTGTGATTAATACCATACAAAGTTACACAATATTATACACCATTTTTATTTTTGAAAGACAATAATTCACGACTGTGGTCGTAAGCTCTTCTATAATTTTCCTATATTGATGTATCCTAGTGATTGAAGAGATGCCCTGCTGTCGGCAATGTTTTTTATCCTGCAGCAAAAATTTGATCAGTTTGTAATTGGCAGTGTATTCGTTATTTGTGTTTATGGTACGGTTTATTTGTCCTGACTTTTGCGGTGCAAATTGAAAGAAATGTGGAGAGACAAAAAACTGTTCATTCTGTCCTGGAGGTTGGACTGGTAATCGGCGGCTCCTCCTGCGAATAACCGCCAGCTGGATGCTTCGGTTCGCTAACATGATTCTGCTTTCGTCTTGCAATCGGATCAGTAAAGCTTAGGAAAGCGATACTAAAGCCCGAGTGCCTTTTCTTGTATAAGATGTTACGAGAGGATAATGCGTGCCCATCCTGTCACTAATTGTTGATAGATCCACCCAGGGATTTTTTAGCCTAGAAAGTCACCCCTCTGGGATTACTAAAGCGCAGCTTATGCTCTTACAGACTCTAGATGAACATCAAACGATGTTTTACGGTTCAATAGGGTGTTAATGCTGAAAATTCGATAACATAATTTGATGAAAGACGCTGTAACGGGAAAGAGACAAAGACCGTTTTATTTTCGATCGATGTGCGACTTCCACGTGTATTGATTCAGAGGCACAGTTGACGAAAACATACATATATGGATCTTTGCGGACAGATATGACTGTTTTCCAAACGACCTTCCAATGTCCATAACCATGGCATCAGAATATATACATCCTACTGTAAGATATACCCTCTGATTGCAATGGGGTCTACTCGTGGCGCGCAGCTTTTGTTCGTATGGTTCTCGTTTAATAGTGGAGCCATATCGTGCACAAAACTAGCCGAATTGTGCACTTCGAGGTACAAGCATGAAACTTGGCATGATAGTAGCCAAGGACGTCCTGACTATTTTCTGATAAGGACCCACTCAAATTTTTTCCAATATGGCCGCCAAATTCAAGATGGCCGCCAATATAATGGTCAAATACAGCAATATGATAATAATACTGTTTATTGTTTCAGTTGAGGTCATAACACTTGCAGCGATGCTTGTTATTAATGCTCTAGTCCATTTTCAAAGAAGATCTGTAAAATTATTTTCCAAGATGGCCGCCAAATTCAAAATGGCGGCCATGAAAAGGGTCAAATTAGTGGTAAATCATTACATAATGCGTAAAGGATTATGTTTGTATTGTGCACTTAATGTATTGTGCTGAAGCCAAGCAAATAATTCCTGCTACGAATAAACTTTATCTTTCACGGTAAAATGACAGTCGTATTCAAGATGGCTGCCAAAAGAAACGCATTTTAATATGAAAAAAACCCAGTCCATGGACCACTTTCTGGATCTTGGAGCAACGTCGGTCCTCGGAAAGATAGTAAGAATTCAAGTTTTGGTCCTCATGTTACGGTTTATACGTGTACACACACACCCTCGCATACATGATTCAAGTGTGGACAGGCAGGACGGCGATGCGGCGATTGGTGGAGAGAACAATGTAGGGGAGTTTTGTTTTGTAGACAAGGTTTATGAAAGTGGCGGTATACCGGAATTTTCGTCGAAACCGGTTGTGCTAAAAATAGATCGCCAGCTAGCGCACTACCAAAGCAAACGTTCTGACTCTTTCAGTAGTCATTCGTTCAACCACTTACGCCACGATGTTCTCGTGTACCACTTGCTCCAAGTCCTTTACATGCTTGCACGACTTACAACGCCATGAGTCTACCATCTGCGATGCTACTGCCCAGTACACATGCGAGACCTTCGGGAATACATTTCAACGCCTGGAGTGTACAGTGCCATGAACGGTTTCTCCATGAGAAATCCAGGCATCAAATGTGGGGACTGTGGCCACCACTTCAGACTACACAGTCAGTTGAAATCTCACCGAAGCATAATCCATGGACATGCACGCTTGGGGGTTGAGGAAGCCGTGGCGTTTGACTCCATCCTTGAGTCTACTTTTTAAGATCCTGTTGCAGGGAGTCATTTATTTAGTCGTAAGGATAATTTACGGTGACATCAACGTTCGGTCCAAGAGCACCCAGCCATGAATGATTGTGGTCGAGTCTTCAGACTCCACAGTCAGTTGAGCCCCATCAATCCGAAAGACATTCACAGTTTGTGTTTCATCCATCCATGACTTATACTAATACTTATTATCATGGTCGGCTTCTGATTGAACAAGAGCCGTCTGAGATCAGCACAATTAACTTCTGATTTGAGAAGAGCAGCTGACTATGCGGCCAAGACACGGACAATAACATAAGTAAATAGTAAACACACCCATAGCGGCTCCCTCCGCGTGGGTGTGCTCTGATGGAGGGGATAATAAAATGATTGACCTGTAATCCTTGTTGTTGTTGTTCTTTAACCAATCAGAATAGTACTTATCACGGGCTCGTAGAGCTACGTATAAGTGCACATGTGTGATATCGCATATAAACACGTCCCTCTGGACCCCACACTCCCGTTCCAACTGTTGCAGAGCCATGACGGAGACCCATCCCTATGCCACTCGCATTTTACAGCATGTGACCGTGGTTAACTCACTTATGGGTTATCGAGCAGTGGTTCGGTCCATGTTTGCAGATGGCGACGACAAAGAGGGGTGATGCCAGATCCTGGAAGAGTTCACAGAAGCGGTCCTCGACTCGATGGCGAGGTGTGCTATCACCCACCACTACACTGGAATATGAAAGCCATCCTTGATGCTGGGGCTATGGACCACGAGCGCTCACGCCGGAACCAGCGACGGCTCGTGGACCTCGCAATGGTCTTTGTTCTATTGACCCTGACGCTGTGGCTATGACAGTTATGTCTTCCAGCGACAGAAAAGAACGGCTCTTCAGAGCCCCCATGTCTTCCAAAAGAGAAACGACTAACTAAGCACGATGTTCACAAACACATACACAAATACAGACACACACGCGCGCGTGCGTGCGCGCTCTCACTCAACATCGTTAGTGCGTTCATGCCTTAAGATGGGGGTTGAGCACGCCTCACGGGAAATTTGGACCACGGATGGTCCATCTCTACCCCAAACACCTTCCTTCACACGCCCAAAATGCCCACTTTGGATACTACTCCCATTGATGACATCACCAATGATGTCACAGATGACGTGGACATCCCTCAAGTCGTGGTCTACACACCAAAGACTTCACAATGACACCTCATCGGACGCATTCGGACCAAGAATGGTCCTTCAATCGCTCAAAGACACTCCCACGCACGCCCTGAATGACATCTTGATGTTACTACTGTCCAACTGAGCATGCGTAGCGCAATGCTTCTTCCAACAAAAACCATACCATTCGTTGTCTACATGCAGACAGCTACAGGATGACACCCAACACGGTCCATTCGGACCACGGATGATCCATCTCTACTCCAAAAACCCCCCTTCACACCCCCAAAATGCCCACTTTGGCTACATCTCCTACTGATGACCTCACCGATGACGTCACAGACGACGTGGACATCCCTCAAGTCGTGGTCTACACACCGAGGGCTTCACTTTGACACCTCACACGACGCATTCTGACCAAGAGTGGTCCCTCAATCGCTCAAATATACCCATGCGCACCTCCAGAATGGCCACTTTACTTATTACACCTCAATTGCCCATGCGCAGATTGGCGCGACTTTCAATCAAAAACACGCCAGTCTGACTCAACCCCACGAAAGCTTCACTAGGATACCCCAACCGGTCCATTTGGATCAAATATGGGTCCCTTGATTGCCCAAACATGTCATTTCCCACGTCCAAAATGACATATTTCGTTACAACTGCTCAACTGCGCATGCGTAGCACAATGCGACTTCCAACAAATACCATATCATTCGCCGTCTACATGCAGAGAGCTACACACCACACGGCCTATTCGGACCACGGAAGGACCATCTCTACCCCAGACACCTTCCTTCACACCCCAAAAATGCCCACTTTGGCTACTACTTCTCCTGATGACGTCATCAATAACATCACAGATGACGTGGACATCCTTTAAGTCCTAGTCAACACCCTGAAACATTAAATGGAAAATGACGGAGACACCAATAGCTAGCATCATGCCAAGTTTTAGGCTTCTGACACAAATCAAACAATGAACTAAGGTAATTTCAGTATTTGGCCATTATTATGGCGGCCATCTTGAATTTGGCGGCCATCTTGGAAAAATATTGTGTGGATCCTTATCAGAAATTGATCAGGTCATCATTGGCTACTATTATGCCAAGTTTTAGGCTTCTGACACAAATCAAACAATGAACTAAGTTAATTTCAGTATTTGGCTATTATTATGGCGGCCATCTTGAATTTGGCGGCCATCTTGGAAAAATATTGTGTGGGTCCTTATCAAAAATTGATCAGGTCATCATTGGCTACTATTATGCCAAGTTTCATGCTTGTACCTCGAAGTGCACAATATTTTCACCATATTGCTCTACTATAATCAGCATCTCCAGCTTGTAAGCGGAGCGGAGTGGGCTCAGCATGTCGCAGCTAAGCAAGACGTTTTACCGTGTCTTCTTGTGTAATAATTTAGCATAACACTTGTTCATTCTTTTACAAGACATACTGGATGCTTTCCCATCTCTCTCGCATACAGATACATGATCCTAGTGCCGATATACCCGAATGCGCATGTGCGCCGCGTTTTTTTGTGCAGTGCAATCAAAGGGTGTTACACCAACTATTAGGAGGTTTCAAACTCTGACAATGAGAGAGTGCCAATATCATGAATCGGTGTAACTATCACTGCTGGCATCACATATGATTTATCTTCAGGGCACGCGTTTTACTCGATCTAGCGTACCACATGACCAATAAAATCCTATCATCGAAACAATCTCATAATATCAGAAGGATCAGGAAATTATCCAGGCCGTCTGGACTGACTGCTCCGGCAAATGTCCGTCTCGCTATCACTCAAATATGTTAGCAACTGCGAAATTGGAATGCAAGTACATACAAGCGTAAAATCCTTCATCCATTATTCAACCGTCGTTCATTAAAGAATTTCCGCGTCCATAATTTAAAGACCAAATTCTTTTAACCGCATTAGCACCAAATTCCAACATAAAGACAATCATAGTGTACATACAAATAGGCTAGTCTCCTAGAAGAGAGAGGCGGCCAACAGTTTTCAATGATGCCGGCAAGGCAACATGATGTCACAAAATATAAAATCCGTATCGCTGATCAGTTTTCTTAACCCTATCTGGCCTGGGCTTTTTGGGACCTGTCCAGGCTTGGGGGGGGGTCGAAATGGCCCCCCTTAATTATTTTTCTTATCCCTTGAGCTAGGAAGCTGAAACTTACCACACTATACCCTTGGGTCAAGCACTACCAGAAGATGTAAAAAAAATCCAAGATGGCCGCTTTCATGACGTCACAGTGACGTCATTTTCAAAAACGGCATTTTTGGGTCGATTTTTCGTTTGGATTTTCCGAATTTTTTATTTATGCAATTTCTCCGCAAGAATGATAAATTACTAAATATTAATGTGATGTGAAATTAAATAGTTTTTGCCCACTTTTCATCGCAGAAAAGTAGAAATTTTGAAGAAATGTGACAAAAACATCACTTTTCTGGTACACCACGTGGCCGCCATCTTGAATTTACCCATGATCCTCTGCTCAGGGGGTTATGCAAATGGCTCAAAATGATCCCAATATGATAAACTATAAAGTCTGGGAGTTTCAGCACTCCATTTTTCGTCGTTCCGGAGATAGCGCAGAAAGTTTCATAGGGGGCCATAATGCCCCCCCCCAGGCCAGGTAGGGTTAACCCTCTCTGTACCGTATCGGTACAATTATACCGATAGAAATATAGCTCAATGATTGCCTGCCGTTGGCATACAAAAATAAAGACTTTCTAGATAGATATTTTCATCATATTATATCTTGTTTGAAAGCCTGGATAATAATCTTTGGAACTATGTAGGCGATGATCAGTATATATTCGCTTCATTCATGTTCATGACAGTGTTGATACCTGCTTGGAACT
The DNA here is from genome assembly GCA_036873755.1 of Hanleya hanleyi. Classification (NCBI taxonomy): domain Eukaryota; kingdom Metazoa; phylum Mollusca; class Polyplacophora; order Lepidopleurida; family Hanleyidae; genus Hanleya; species Hanleya hanleyi. The sequence goes on from JAVTVY010019083.1 coordinate 65,111, forward strand.
GTTAAAAATGCCGGTACAGAAGGAGTTAATGCATGAATTTCGCAGTAAAGTCTGGAATATTAGTGTCTTGAAAGGGATAGTTTACGATGTCGAAATCGTATTCATCTGTGAAAAAACATAATTCTTTTAACAGCATTAGCACCAAATGAAAAAACCCACGAGGTTGTTCCAAATATCAAAGCAGTATTGCTGATCAGTACGACGGCCATAGATCCGTGAGGTAACAAAGGACCACTAGAAAAACTCCAGGGATCAGTTCATTCCACCAGTGTAAACATTCTCAGTCTTCTGCACCTCTCTAATGTAAAAAGACGATAATCATGTATGTACCTTTGTGTTAAATATTGCAGTATTCGAGCGAAGTCTTGCAGCAAATACTATTTCGGAATCGACCAATTACCGAAAATAAATTTCACCTCATTCTCCACTCTCCTCAAGCAAAGCCGTCTCACTTTCCAAATGTCGGAATCGGGACTAATCAAATCAGAAGTCACTTCCAGTCATATCTATGTACTTAAATCGAGAAGTGAGAAATGAAACTCCTGACAGATAACCTGCTTTCGACTGATTTCTAATTTAGACGGTTCCGGGAACAACAAATTGCTGGACGAATTAATGTAATTAGTAAGAGTTGGTCATTCAACGCCGAAGGCTCAAGTTTCATCAGTCTAGATTGTGATATTCATTGGTCAGAGCAAACGATAGTTCAATGGTGTTTACACATTACTCATCACTGATGATTGGACAAATAGCCCTCCTTCATAGCTCCGCTAGCGTCGTGCTTGAAATCCAATGCGAACAAAAAAATCGATGTATCATTTGCATCGACGCAAAATACCAGTATGTTTGTATCTGTGTTGGATATCTTCCTGGCACAAGTTTGAAACGGGCTTAATTGATCGACTTTTTACACGATGTCGACTGAATGTCTGCTGTCACATTGGCTGATAGCTTAAACCCCGTGCATCATGACGACATTCATTGGGCAGTTACCGATTGCTTACTGATAAGATCTTATTGTCACTAAACTATCAGAAAATAAAAACGCAAATGTTTATAGATTATCATTAATCGATAACGATAGTTTGCTATAAGCGGGACCAGCAAAATATTTGACAGATTGGTTGAAGCCGCCACATTTGAACTACGAACGTAGCGTGCAAGATCTATGGCTCGTAAATTGTGTCTAATTCCGCTTAACCCGGGACTAGGGCCGTATGAACCCATGTACTTCAAGATCTTCATGGTGCTCATATGAACAGTCACAATCAAAGCGTGACTGAGATGCATCATTCTCTAGATGACTTCACAACGAATATTTTGGATTAATAATAATGATCAGCGATACGGATTTGATATTTTTGGAACATCATGATGTCTTGCTGGCATCATTGAAAACTGTTGACCGCTTCTCTCTTGCAGGAAACTAGTCTATGTTTATGTATACTATGACTGTCGTTTTGAATTGGGTGCTAATACTGTTATATGGAATATGGTATAGGTCCTTGGATTATGGACGCGGGTATTCTTTTATGGACGACGGCTGAATTATGAATGACGGACCAGACGATTGTAATTCTGGAAAAATACGAGAATGATTAACGTTACAGTTTATGATAATAAACTTCCAGAAAAATACTCTAAACAATAACAAAACACAAATCTCGAAATCGTGACTGTTTTCAATAACAAACCGGAAGTTGCTAATAAATACAGTACCAAAGACCCAAAGCTATGTTGTTACTAAAACGGTAACAAAGAACTAAAGTAGATTATAGAAGTTATATCCCTTCGTTAAAATTGACGTGATCTGGGTCCCCTTTTCGACAATTTCGACACTTAAATAAGGCTATCACACGATTTTAGCCATACGCAAAAAAAAATTCTCAAACATCGCCGATTTTGTTTAATTCGCTTAGTTTGACACATTCTGTGAGAAGTTCAAGTAATGAGGAACTGAAAATTGTATACATCAAATCTCAACATATAAGGGCGGTGAAGAAAGATGCCGTCGTACTGACAAGAAGTCATATGACTTCACAGGCCGCATATTTAAACGCATCACAGGAACCAAAAATGATGATTTACATCTCAGTCACGAATTTATTGGAGCTGTCCATGCGGACATATTGAATGGCATGCCCATTATATGTCCGCTAGCTGTGCGAAACTTAAGATAAAGATGTTATCGCCGAAAAGGTAGCATGTGCAGCTCATGGAAAAGCACTTTAGAATTTTGAAAATCTTAACAACTTACATTAAAAATATCATATCATTGTTTTCAGTTATGAACCATTCCAATATTGCATTCGTTGCTGAACTTATTGAAATTGGTATTTTCCTGGACTGGTGATCTTGGAGTTTGAGCCGATCTCAGACAATTTCAGCTGCTGTGATCAGAGGACGGGTGGTGTGAATTCAGAGTGATCATTACTGAATGATGCTAAAGTAATTACTGAAATACACCACAAGCAGGGCCAACGATTCACTCATTCTTATCAATTTGTCAGCAGGTGTTATTTATTCCCCATTATTAACCAGGAACCTAAGGTTCCTTGAGTTGGTCCTTAATAGCTGGATAATTTGCATACAATGACGCCAGCCGTGCCCGATGACGGTATGGCTTTATCGCCCATGTGTTTGTGTAGTCGCTAGAATAAAACATTCATAGCCAAAATGTTATCGTCTCTGGCTTAAGGTCAAACCCCACTGGGACCGTTGTTGTTGTTGTACATTTGATAGCAGTCTTGACGAATTGCAATATCTCACAATTGACTTGCAATAGCATCTGAGTATCACTGGAGGTTTTCTGATTGTATCCACAAAATATTAATGAGAAACTTTTATCGTCAATTGATACTATATTCAGACAGATCCACGGAGAGTAAATATGAAGCTTTTATGTTGTCCATTTATCAGTTATATTCAAAATATCTATTTCATGAAAAGATTCTTTTAACATTTCTGCTGTTCATAATATGTAGATGAGCTCTATTATGCGCAACGCTTTTTACGGGAAAATGGAAATTTGAAATATAACTGCTAAATGAACACTATAATATATGTCATTCAAGATTTTAATTCCCAAAATTGATATCTGGTGCACAAAAAAATTACAAAATTGACAAACAAAATAAATTATATTTCGCATAATATTTGCAACTGGAGTGGTGTACACAGTAAGAAGGCTCTCAAGGATACATATATGAAGTTTCAGATCTCTGTTTCAAATACAAGCGTCTAGTCCGTCATTCAATATTCAGTCGTCGTTCATTTAAATTTCCGCGTCCATAATCCAAATTACAAGCGTCTGGTCCGTCATTCATAATTCAGCCGTCGTCCATTATAGAATATCTGCGTCCATAATCCAAAGACCTAATCCATATTCCAGTATTAGCACCAAATTCAAAAAGACAATCATAGTATACATAAACATAGGCTTGTTTCCTGCAAGAGAGAAGCGGTCAACAGTTTTCAATGATGCCGGCAAGACATCATGATGTTCCAAAAATATCAAATCCGTATCGCTGATCAGTATTCGTAATCCATAATATTCGTTGTAAAGTCGTTGTAAAGTTGTAAAGACCTAATTCATATAATAACATTAGCACCACATTAAAAGGATAAATCATAGTATAATTACAACTAGACTAATTTCCTGCAAGACAGAAGCGGTCAACAGTTTTCAATGATGCCAGTAAGACATCATGATGTTCCGAAAAAATCAAATCCGTATCGGTGATCAGTATTCTTAATCCATATCATATACGTTGTAAATTCGGTATCTAGAGTATGATGTATCTCAGTCACGCTTTTGGTCATTTGTGAAATATTGCAATTGTTCAAGACTGCTATCAAATATATTAAAACAACAATAGTTCACTTTGGTTTGCTCTTAATCCTGATTCTAACGACGACATTTTATATTGTATTAATCGTAGAGAGAGAGAGAGAAGGTTTAACGTCGTGTTCAGCAATAATAACACGCGTCTGGTCCGTCATTCATAATTCAGCCATCGTCCATTAAAGAATATCCGCGTCCATAATACAAAGACCTTTTCCATGTTCCATATAACAGCATTAGCACCCAATTCAAAAGACAATCATAGTATATATAAATATAGGCTAGTTTCCTGCAAGATAGAAGCGGTCAACAGATTTCAATGATGCCGGCAAGACCTCACGATGTTCCAAAAATATCAAATCCGTATCGCTGATCACTATTTTTAATCCATAATATTCGTTGTAAAGTCGTCATCTAGAGAATGATGTATCTCAGTCACGCTTCGGTTGTGGCGGTTCATATGAGCACCATGAAGATTTTGAAGTACATGGGTTCATACGGCCCCTAGCCCCGAGTTAAACGGAACGCCATACATCTTGCACGCTACGCTCGTATTTTGCTATCAGCATGCGATTTGTATCGCCAAATTTGACTTTGAGTGGAGGCGCTTGGTGGTATATCCATGTTTTATAAATATATGCAACAATGTTTTGTGACGTTGATTAAAATCGTCAAATACCTCTTTCCTTGAGAAACGTTTTGTGATTGTTAAATAAATCTTACGGGGGAAAATGCAGTTTAGACGTATTTGATGATATGTTTACACTCAATTCCTTAACCAGCATATGTATCGCCAATTTGAGAGCTTTGAGTGGAGGCATTTGATGGAATAGTCCGGTTTTATAAGTTTCTACAATAATGTCTTGTGACGGTGATTAAAATCGTCACATTTAACACAGGATCTTGGAAATGCCAATGGGTGAGATATGTATAAGCCATATGCATGCCACACTGAAATATTACTGTCTAGAAAGGAATAGTTTACGATGACGAAATCGTAATCATCTGTAAAAACACAATTCTTTTAACAGCATTAGCACCAAATGAAAAAAAAAGCCACGAGGTTGTTCCAAATATCAAAGCAGTATTGCTGATCAGTACGACGGCCATAGATCCATGAGGTAACAAAGGACCACTAGAAAAACTCCAGGGATCAGTTCATTCCACCAGTGTAAACATTCTCAGTCTTCTGCACCTCTCTAATGTAAAAAGACGATAATCATGTATGTATCTTTGTGTTAAATATTGCAGTATTTGAGCGAAGTCTTGAAGCAAATACTATTTCGGAATCGACCAATTACCGAAAATAAATTTCACCTCATTCTCCACTCTCCTCAAGCAAAGCCGTCTCACTTTCTAAATGTCGGAATCGGGACTAATCAAATCAGAAGTCATTTCCAGTCATATCTATGTACTTAAATCGAGAAGTGAGAAATGAAACTCCTGACAGATAACCTGCTTTCGACTGATTTCTAATTTAGACGGTTCCGGGAACAACAAATTGCTGGATGAATTAATGTAATTACTAAGAGTTAGTCATTCAACGCCGAAGGCTAAAGTTTCATCAGTCTAGATTGTGATATTCATTGGTCAGAGCAAACGATAGTTCAATAGTGTTTACACATTACTCATCACTGATGATGGGACAAATAGCCCTCTTTCAAATCTCCACTAGCGTCATGCTTGGAATCCAATGCGAAAAAAATCGATGTATCAATTGCATTGACGCAAAATACCAGCATGTTTGTACCTGTGTTGGATATCTTCTTGGCACAAATTTGAAGCATTACCCATTACTCATCACTGATGATGGGACAAATAGCCCTCTTTCATATCTCCACTAGCGTCATGCTTGGAATCCAATGCGAAAAAAATCGATGTATCAATTGCATTGACGCAAAATACCAGCATGTTTGTACCTGTGCTGGATACCTACTTGGCACAAATTTGAAACGGGCTTGATCGACCTTTTACGCGATGTCGACTGAATGTCTGCTGTCACATTGGCTGATAGCTTAAACCCCGTGCATCATGGCGGCATTCATTGTGCAGTTACCGATTGCTTACTGATAAGATCTTATTGTCACTAAACTACCAGAAAATAAAAACTCAAATGTTTATGGATTAACATTAATCGATAACGATAGTTTGCTATTAGCGGGAGCAGCAAATATTTGACAGATTGGTCGAAGCCGCCACATTTGAACTACGAAAGTAGCGTGCAAGATCTATGCCTCGTAACTTGTGTCTAATTCCGCTTAACCCGGGATTAGGGCCGTATGAACCCATGCACTTCAAAATCCTCATGGTGCTCATATGAACAGTCAATATCAAAGCGTGACTGAGATACATCATTCTCTAGATGACTTCTTCACAGCGAATATTTTGGATTAAGAATACTGATCAGCGATACGGATTTGATATTTTTGGAACATCATGATGTCTTGCCGGCATCATTGAAAACTGTTGACCGCTTCTCTCTTGCAGGAAACTAGCCTATGTCTATGTATACTATGAGCGTCGTTTTGAATTGGGTGCCAATACTGTTATATGGAATATGGAATAGGTCCTTGGATTATGGACGCTGATATCCTTTTATGGACGACCGCTGAATTATGAATGACGGACCAGACGCTTGTAATTCTGGAAAAATACGAAATTGATTAACGTTACAGTTTATGATAACAAACTTCCAGAAAAACACACTAAACAATAACAAAACACAAATCTCGAAATCGTGACTGTTTTCAATAACAAACCGGAAGTTGTTAATAAATACAGTACCAAAGACCTCAAGCTATGTTGTTATTAAAACGGTAACAAAGAACTAAAGTAGATTATAGAAGTTATATCCCTTCGTTAAGAATGACCTGGACGTGATCTGGATCCCCTTTTCGACAGTTTCGACACTTAAGTAAGGCTATTACACGATTGTATCCTATGTCGAGGTATTTTAAATAGCTGTTGTGTGCAAGATTAAAGATCGCTTGGACTCGTACATGCGACGTTTTCTTCTTTGATGTTACCAGAAGTAATCTGTTTGCCTAGAAATCATTACACTTAAGCTACTTAGAGTGAAAATAAGACTTGTCATCACTGTTTATCGTGGTGTTGTGGTTCTATACGCATATGTATATGATATAGTTCTGACCACAATAAACAATTGATACGACATTTAATGAACAGAATAGATATATATTTAATACAAATATATGATCAGTAGATATTGCCTTGCCACCAACTCCTCAAACGAGCCGTCTGGAGACTTCCCTCGAATTTCGAGGTAATTTTTGACAATCTAATTAAAATTAAATCCTATCTGCTCCCCATTTGGATACTGTCGCTTGTAGGATCTGACAGGCTTGCAGTAACTCGCGTACGTGTTAACCAATCCCGAGAACGCTATATAGTGCTTTGAAGGGAACATTGATGACAAAGAATTTTTGGTTGGCTCAGCCGAATTAGCCGGCTTGCTGTCTTTTCATGTTGCCGCGGTCCTGACATTGTGGCGCCATAATACGGGGTAAATATATCGACTGATCTTTGGTGTAATCATTGGGGTAAATGGACACAGTGAACCTATCTCCCCTCCCCGACTGCCAGATGCGACCATGATGTCATAATGCTATTAAATATCCATGGTATGGGCGCTCAGAACACCAAATTCAATTGAAATACGTCAGATAGCGACATGTACGGTTGGGGAGCATTGATAGGATATTAATTTATTAAGATTGACTTTTTGAGTGCCAGCGGAGACCATAAAGTAAATTTTTCATGGGACATGTCATCCAGGTTATGGTCGTCTTCGGGGTCCTCGAGAAGTTTGCGTTTACAATTGCCTTTTCCTTTACTCGAGCCATTATTTGCACCTTTCGGCATGTTTGATTAAAGGTGTGGCCAGTGTTTACGTTCCACTGACCCAGAGCCTCGCTCTGGATATGACCCAGTTTACCTAATATGCGAGACTGTGGAGTCGTGTATTCGCTTAGTTTACGTTCCACTGACCCAGAGCCTCGCTCTGGATATGACCCAGTTGACCTAATATGGCGAGACTGTGGACTCGTGTATTCGCTTAGTTTGACACATTCTGTGAGAAGTTCAAGTAATGAGGAACGGAAAATTGTATACATCAAATCTCAACATATAAGGGCGGTGAAAAAAGATGCCGTCGTACTGACAAGAAGTTATATGACCTCACAGGCCAATATTCTGACTGCATATTTAAACGCATCACAGGAACAAAAAATGATGATTTACATCTCAGTCACGAATTTATTGGAGCTGTCCATGCGGACATATTGAATGGCATGCCCATTGTATGTCCTCTAGCTGTGCGAAACTTAGATAAAGATGTTATCGCCGAAATGATAGCGTGTGCAGCTCATGGAAAAGCACTTTAGAATGTTGAAAATCTTAACAACTTACATTAAAAAGGTTTATATCATTGTTTTCAGTAATGAGCCATTCGAATATTGCATTCGTTGCTCAACTTATTGAAATTAAAATTTTACTGGACTGATGATCGTGGAGTTTGAGCCGATCTCAGACAATTTCAGCTGCTGTGATCAGAGGACGGGTGGTGTGAATTCAGAGTGATCATTACTGAATGATGCTAAAGTAATTACTGAAATACACCACAAACAGGGCCAACGATTCAATCATTCTTATCAATTTGTCAGCAGGTGTTATTTATTCCCCATTATTAACCAGGAACCTAAGGTTCCTTGAGTTAGTCCTTAATAGCCGGATAATTTGCACACAATGACGCCAGCAGTGCCCGATGACGGTATGGCTTTATCGCCCATGCGTTTGTGTAGTCGCTAGAATAAAACATAATGGACAACATAAGAGCTTCATATTTACTCTCCATGGATCTGTCTGAATATAGTATCAATTGACGACAAAAGTTTCTCGTAATATTTTGTAAATACAATCAGAAAACCTCCTGTGATACTCACATGCTATTGCAAGTCAATTGTGAGATATTGCAATTCGTCAAGACTGCTATCAAATGTACAACAACAACAACGGTCCCAGTGGGGTTTGACCTTAAGCCAGAGACGATAACATTTTGGCTATGAATGTTTTATTCTAGCGACTACACAAACGCATGGGAGATAACGCCATACCGTCATCGGGCACTGCTGGCGTCATTGTGTGCAAATTATCCGGCTATTAAGGACTAACTCAAGGAACCTTAGGTTCCTGGTTAATAATGGGGGATAAATAACACCTTGCTTTGCTTGGAGAAGGGTAGTTTTGTCACTATGGCGGATTGTTTCAACGCCCTTCCTCTTTGTGAGGTCCATTCAATCAGCGAGTACTAAAGGTTTAACTTTATCTCGCTTAGAGCAATCAATAAGTTCCAATGCAGACAAGACTATCTTCTGGTCGGCCTTCAAATTTATTCTTCTCGGCTCTCTATATTTAGGTCCCTTCATCAGGAGTGTTCTAGGTCCTTGTCGCTCACTACATCAAGGTTACCAGTCACAATATGTTTGCATGGTGTATAGATAAAGTTCGTCGAGTCACAATCACAACTATAACCTCCCCAAGTGTATAAGTTCCAGTGAACACCTTGACAGCATTAGAGTAATTGAACATTTATTGGCTATAGATTTAGTATACTTATGTGAAATGCAAGGTGATTCTGTGAACTTGAAATAGTTTGGTACAGCGTTGCGTACGAATATTACCGGGGTCTGTATGGTTATGACCAGGTATCGAGACTGGCATAACAATGGCATTATGCCATGACGGTGGAAAGTCTGTTAAATATGAGTAATAGGGTTTCTGAAGAAGATTCCGGTAGATGTTTTAAAATTCGATAATAAATATTATCAAGGCTTGCAGCAAAATCGTGAAATTCGTTCATTGAAAACAAAGCATTATAGCCTTCACGGTTATTGGAGGAAAATGTATTAATCGGTATTGACTTACATATATCGATGGTAGAATTGTACTAACCTAACATTGAACCGTTTTGTTTTTCACTCTTACACGCTATGATGTGATAATTCGAGAAAAATAAGCTGCTACCAGGACGAGGATAATTTTTACCAGAATTGATTATCTAGAATCGTATTGGTATGCCATCATGTAATCAATGTAGTTCTCAAAAGTTTATGTACATGGATTAAGATAGTCCGGCGCTGGAACAGTACGTTATTGAGCGGTCAAAGCGAGAAAATGGTGAGCCTACAGTACTGGCTGATTGACTTCACCTTTCCAAAAGCAAGGTCATTGAAACAACCCGCCATATTCACGGAAGTACCCTTCCCCAAGGAAATTTTTTTCCGACAAACCTCAAATCGTAAGACAGAAAATACCCAAATAGTCCAGTCAATTTAGGCTTTGACCTGGAACTATTTGCAACAGAATGTATCTCTCCGCTAACTTGACTAATAATACTTTATCAACAAAATATCAAAAGTCCTAAGAAATCTGAGCGGTGGAACATTTAAAATTGAGCATTATAAAATCCCACGGGCCACGCATGTAGCAATATTCTGTTTCGAACTGGCTACCATACATTGCAAGGGAGACTACTCTTTACAACCCAGCATTGTTGACGAATCCGACCAGCTGATCGATGTAAACAACCGAAACCTATTTGCACCCGGTGGTGGGTTCGAGACGGGTGAGTGCTCCTAATTCATGTTCTGTACACTGATGGTTGATGAGCATTCTGTAATATCGTAAAATTGAGAATATATTCACATGAGGTACTTTTCTCTGCCATTTCACGGCTCTGTTGTTGCAATATTATTGCTGTCAACGCAGTACGGCCGTATCGTACAATTGATGAATTGCTCGTTGTTTTCCAATTTTCCTAGAGCTATGCTCTTTCATTTTACAGATATACTGCCGATGAGTCCGAATAACACACTTACGAATCACTGTTTCGTTAACTGCACGGCTGAAACGTGAGAGTTCACCGCCCCCTTTCCTTCATCCATATATGGCACTGCGACGAAATGTATGGAAACGCGTATGCACCAAAATGCGCGCATACTCACACGGGTGTGCCTAATTTGGATGTCACACCAATAAACGCGGGATAAAGCGCTCCCCGCCCCCGGACAATTGACCATACGTTCTTCATCGTAACCCCAGAATGGAAGGAGACTAGAAACCGAAACTTTCGGACTTTTCAGACTTTCAGACGATGTATTTTATCACGTGTATTACAAGCGCTGTTGTATAAAACTGGCCGTGAGGCATGGTGAAAATATCAATATAGCTTCCCTTATTAGTCATTCAAAATAGCTTAGTTCTCTTTCATCTATCAACTTGAATGTTTTTATTGGCCACCTCACTTGAAAATGATTAAATTCACATGAGGTGTAATCGCAGCAGATCTAGCAGTTTATATATTAAACATATTTCCATTTCAGAAATCCTCCAGCCATCAAAAAAGAAATTTTATTTCATGATGGAACAGATCGAGGAGTTCTCATTTTTAGATAATGCCAAATACATAATGCGATATGTCTCAGTTCTCTATCCTAGGGGGCTTAGGAGCATATTTAATGGTCATATTACGCAGAGGTGCGTATTACACTGTACTATGGAGGTATTGCGAGCTTATTTTCTGTTCAATCATATTTTTCCCTCTATAGTCTATGTTCCTGGTGTTTTTCGTCCGATTCTGTTGATATCCTACGGAAGCATAGATAGGACATGGGTGAAAATTATTTTTCGTCCACAAAATTATCTCCGACCCGGAGAAAATTATCTCCGACGCCGAGATACATCTCCGACCCGGAGATACATCTTCGACCCCGAGATACATCTCCGACCCGGAGAAAATTATCTCCGATCCCGAGATACATCTCCGACCCCAAGATACAACTCCGGCCCGGAGATAATTGACCAGTGAGAGTCGAGCTGCGGTACGATCGCTGCAACACTATTGGTCAATCATCTCTGGGTCGGAGATAATTATCTCCGGGTCGAAGATAATTATCTCCGGGTTGGAGATAATTTCGTGAACGGAAAAATAATTTTCACCCATGTCCTATCTATGCTTCCGTAATATCCTCTTTCCCCCTGGACATAATTTATTCCAATTAGCTAAGATGGATTTGTGGGATCATCTATTAACCATTTATTTGAAAACAATCTCCTAAGTTGTTTATCAGAATTTAGATCAATGACTAGAATTATCACTTGAGTGTGATATGTCAGCAGAATAGCCAGATAGACACTTTGGGTTCATCACAGGTATCCATCCAGAAATGTAGTGTGGAGAGTCTCATCTATTTGTAGATAGTATCGAGAATGGGTCTGTCGGGTTGTGAATCCTAAATCGACCCCGTCAAGTAAAGAATTAACGCCGCCACAAAGATGAATGTACTGAAGTATAGCTGATTATATATGAGAGTACGGTAAAACTTTCGTGTGAGGCACATAAATAAATTTCCTTGCTCATTGTATGGTAACAACAATTGTTTATGGATAAAGTAGATTTGATATTACAGTAATGACGATAATTTTATCAAACCATGTCAATGAATCTTCACTGCCTAGCCTAGTCCACTCCATAACCTCTTGCGCCATGACGATGTATTACTTCTGACGGACTGTCACTGGCTGGGGTTAGAGCTGAATCGCCTCAAAAATCGCGTAATCGGCGACACCACGCAGTGTCACTTGCCCCTCAATTCAATATAATAGACAGGTGGAAAATGTTCCTGAGGCATTTTATGTACAAGCTGGTAACAAGTTGTTTTAGGATATTTCAAGGGTGCTGAATCCGAATCTGCTTGTTACCGTACTTGCTAATATACATTTGTGAGGATGTTGGAGTCCAACTCTGTATCGTCTTCCGCTCATGTGTGATAATGTTTCAGATATCGGACAATACAATGCAGAATACGGAGATCACCAAAATTGGAACTGTCGATAATCATCTTTTTTGAGACAAATGAGGGTGCGGACTGGGTGAATGGTGGTAACAGGGCGGCTCGCAAATTCTGCTCCTGAACAGGATTATGTCGACAGGATGAAAATGCTAAAACTACTCTAAATAATTGAATATCTCTTTCTGAGTACTTCAGATAATGTGAATTATCCGGTAAATTAGGCCAAGGTCACACCGTATTACCAAGGCGTTTTGCTGATTTATTGGCCTTTCTCCTGAAGATAACGGACAATTCTGAGGTCTTGCTCCTCAAAAATGCCCAGCATATTAGAAGATAGTTACCCAATAAGTGACAGGTTGATGTGTATGCAACGAACACCCATAAAATGGTTCATATCGGACAGAAGTGTAATCCTCCGAAAAGCTAAGTATGGAGCTACATGATTAAAATAAACTAGGTGTGTTGAATTTTCTCTGTTTCACCTTTCTAAAGGTAAAGGAACTTCACTATTATGGGGTGAATTTCTTCAGATTTCCAATCCGTACAAACATAATGAATGCGGTAATGTGTGAAAACCTCCCTTTCTTCAACTGCATTTAACGTCGAATATTCCCTGAAATATAAAGAGCATACGGATTTGTTTGACCTCACTCTTAAATCTGTGAACCAAATTCGCATTCCTACTCGATGCCAACTGAAAAATAGTATGTTGCATTATAAACCCAGCAATTGAAATATGGGCAATTACAGATGAAAACTGTCTATAACATAATTCCTATCCGCGACGTTTCGGCCAAAGTATCTGCTGATGCTTTTTGTAAAGCAGTGGAACTTCCTACATCGTCCTAACCTATTTTGTATAATTTTCTGTGAAAGTTTCAACAATATACATTAAAAACTAAAGAAATTTGTCAATACCGCCCAGGTTATTTTCTGGTCACAATGACGTCGTCTTCTCAACGTTGCCGTATACGACCTGGCCGCCCGATGTCATCAGTAAAATAACATGGCCTGTATTGGCGACTTTCTCTGATTTTGCACATATTTTGTTGAAACTTTGACAGAAAAGTATACACAATTGGTTAGGATGATATACTAACTTTCACAGCTCTACGCAAAGTATTAGCTGATATCTTCACCGAAACGTCGCGGATAGGAATTAGGTTACAGATCGACTATAGTAAAAGTTGTGGCTAAAAGTTGGCCTCGTAATGTCCACCCTATTGAGTTGAATGTTGTTCAATAGCACGAAATCTTCTTTCTTTGGGGGGAGAAGCTAAGAATAATCCACTATATGAAGTAGATGAAGCATTTCATGGAAATCGCATATATGTACATATATTTCAAGATTAATCTACTCCACCCCCTAAACGGCCGTATTTTTCTGACGTTATTTTCTCCAAAATCGGCTCTTGTACACCCCTGATTCAACCATAAATTTCATCGCTTTCCACCACAGCAACAGTTTAGGACTTTTGATATGTTGTACACCAAAGCTCTCTGAACCAGATGCTCGAAAAATTATTTCTGTTGCAATTTGTTCCAGGGTGGGCTATTTTTGACCGTAGATTGACTGGACTAAAAGGAATTCGCCATAGTCCCAGCAGACCAAGCCTCAAATAATATAGCATTCATATGTAAATGTTACCATTACCAAGTGCTGGTTAATGAATTGAAAGTAACCACTCCATCATCAAGTACGTTTACTTACTTACAAACTGCATTCACTGAAGATTTATTAAACAATCACAAAATGTTTCTCAAGGAAGAATGTATTTGCCTTCTAGCCACTCATAACAATGTGGCTGGGTCTGGAAGCTGCACCACCAAGTTTCTTTCAACCATGTTGTTGAGAGCCCCACAGGAGTTAAAACCATTTGGTGAAAGATATTGCGCCATTATTTCCAAGAATTATGGCATATAATTTATGTGGCTATTAAAAAAACTCAAAATGTCTTGAGGAAGAGCTTGACGCGAAACAATACCGAACAGCATGTATCTTCCTGGGATTTATATAGTTTATATACTACAATCTCTCATCGGGATCTAATTGGTCGTCTAAGTTCATTTGCCATATCGCTGTTCAAGAAAACTGATCGCCGATATGTTAATGTCAGAAGCCAAAATGCATTATTTAACTCTATTACATACAAGGGAT